>JAVIWB010000573.1:0-162741 GCA_031893035.1 Dermolepida albohirtum | reverse complement strand
GCTCCATCGGAATCTTCCATTGTTCGAAACAGTGCTGGAAGTTTTCTTCTGTCAGCTCCTTCAGGACGCGTGCCGCTTTCGCTTTCACAGCTTCAATGGACTCAAATTTAGTTCCATTTAATTCAGATTTCACCTTAGGAAACAGATAGAAGTCGCACGGCGCAAAATTCGGCGAATAAGCCGGATGGTCTAACACTGGGATGCTGTACTTGGTTAGAAACCTCTTGATTGACAATGCGGAATGAAACGGTGCAATGTCTTGGTGGAGAACCCATGACTTGTCATTCCACAATTCGGGTCATTTTTCCTTATTCTTTCACGGAGTTGAGCAAGAACGTGAAGGTAGTAATGTTGATTAATAGTTACTTAACATTTTTCCGGCGAAACAAATAAACAACTCTAATACTATACTGATTTGTTTACAGTGGCGAGAGGCACTGCATTCGAAAGAGAAGGCTTCACGATAAATAGCTGTCAGTCGTTGGTGTTTGGCATATGCGCATTTCTTCTGTACCAGCGTCACTCCCGTTATTTAATAGCCACACCACGTATATACAAATAAAACTATCATGTAATTTACCCCCTAGAAAATCATGGAATTAATTTATTCTTTGATTAAATACATATAAACTGTCAACTTGCATAGGTAGACATAAATATAACCCTATTTAAATTTTTGTTGATGTCTAGTAAATGCATAAGTTGATGTCGAATTTATCATTTTCCATATCTTCAAGATCTTCAGCAACAGTATCTGAATCGTTAGATGATGAAAATTCTTCTTATGAATATGGGCAACGTTTAGATAGGATATTCTTGCGAAAGAATAGCAAAAGAAACGTTACGGAAACTTAGAAATAGCTTGAAATCATGTACTCGTTTCTATCGAAATACTCCAAGAGAAACGATTTTTACAAAATAACGTATACAGTAGGCATTCATTGAGCCATTAATTTTTTTCTCTTTTAGATGTTTGTTGTTCGTATGTTCGCGCAATTTCTAATAACGTAAATCGTTCTGTACCGGTGTAATGCTTACTTCGTTCTCTTTTTCTTATCAGTTGACATTGCGATAACCAAATAAAGGCGTACAAGTGATAATACATGCGAATAACAATATCGTAACCTACAAAATCTATATAAATGGTGTTTTAATTTAGATTAGGCGTACTTCCATTAATTTTTACTACGCATACATATGTTGTTATTATGATTGATATTTAGAAGAAGTTTAAATAGATAATTTAAATTTTCCTAAAAGATAAGTACTAGTGACTCTGTGGTTTGTTGCATAGCATAAGCTACAAAATATACTAAAATACATTACTATTTAAAAATTTATTTGCTTTTAATACGAGTATCAATAAATAGTGAATCTAGACAAGAAAACCAAAATTTTTTGCCAAAAAATTATTTTATTTTTCATCGCATTCTCCTTCGAACTCATTACATTTAGTCCACCGATACTATTTAATTCATTTCATTCCTTTAAAAAAGTAAATTTTACAAAACTGTTCGAAACATGCGACAGTGATTATCTCCTCATTCGATCCAAATCTCTTCCCATTTAAACAAGTTCTTAGGGGTTGGGAAGAAGGGAAAAAAATCAAATCAAATCTATTTATGAAACATTTAATTTACAAACCCATGTTTCGTCGTCGTTTTCCTCGGCATCATGTTCAATGTGCTCGAACAATTAAGCGTTTGGTCTACAGATGTCGCAAGAAGTGGCCGGCCTCGTATTGCTCGTTCGACCGAGAACATCGCTGCTGTTGGCGACGACTTAGAGAGAATTCACAAACATCAACGAGACGAGGATGCACACAATTAGGCATCAGCAGACGTTCGTTGCAACGAATTTTAGTGAAAGATTTGAAAATGTTCCCCTACAAAGTTCAAACTGTTCATGAAATGCTGCCTGCTGGCCGTCGGATAAGGTTAACTTACTGCCATACTCTGTTAAACTTGGTGCAAGAAGAGGATGTTTTCGTATCAAAAATCATAATGAGCGGCGAAGCCCATTTCCACTTAAGTGGTTATGTTAACAAACAAAATTTGCGTTTCTGGGTTACAGAGAATCCACATGAAATACATGAAGAGCCATTGCATCCCCTCAAAGTGACTGTTTGGTGCGGCATTTGCTGTGAAAAAGTGATTGGCCCTTATTTTTTTGAAGACGCCGAAGGCACCACCGTAACCGTAAACGGTGTGCGTTACAGATAGATGCTAAACAAGTTTTTTTTTGCCGCAAGATCGCCAGATCTATAAAAGCATCAGACTTCTTCCTTTGGGGCTTTTTAAAATCTCGCGTTTACCACAACAAACCTTGAACCTTGCAAGTCTTGAAAGCTAACATTGAGGAAGAAATCGCCAATTTGGAGCTAGACGTTTTGCGAGCAACCAGTCAAAATGCTGTAAAACGAGCGCAATTACCATATGCATCAACTCGGGAGGCGACCATTTGAGCGATATAATTTTTTCCAATTAATGTCATCAATTTTACATTTTCAAATAAATTTTTATGAAAGCTCTTTTTTTTCATTTATAACAAAATGGCAGCCAGTTCAAATTATGACATTACTTTCGCGCCACCCGTTACGTAGAAAAATTTCCGACCTTTTCTTAAACACCTTGTATCTATTCTGTTTTTCAATAACAATAGGTTAATGGTGAAATACCTCAATATTATTCATGCAAAAATCTCATTAATTATGTATTCTATTGTTTATATTAATGGTTGAAGTTATTTTTTATCAGTTCCATATGATTTTGCAATTTTCATAATAATTTTATTTCGTGTTTCACATAATAGTTACATCAGAAAATTTGACTATATAGAAATATTCGAATTTAAAAGTCCTATATTTAGCACGCGATGTATGAATAACAAAACATACACTATAATTTATGACGATATGTTGTATGTATATTTACAGAATTAGTGCAAAGTATAAATACGTGTAATGTACCATAATTGATAGTAAACGTCAAAGTTGGCTGGTTTTTATCACATAAATAGAAATATTTCACATTTAATGTCGTTCATTTGTAATTGTAATTATACAATTTTTGGCGTACTTGTAAATGCAGTCTTGCCCGGAAAATGAAGAGTAACCTAAAATAAATCTAGTAAGTACTGATCTGCGATCATTTCGTGTATGCGTCGTTGACCAAAAATGAGTTTATCCACATTGTCAGGCAATAACGCATAGGGGAATGATTTGGTACGAAGTAAGACTCAAAATGAGTTAAGGGCATTATTATTATTATTATTTTTCAACATATTTTTCTTCGGCTTTAATGCACTTGTGACAATTACGCCATTTTTGCAATGAATTTTCTCAGGATCCTCGAAACACTTTTCTGATATTGCAACAACTAAAAAATCGTAGCCATACCCGCTATCTGAAATGACTTGGGTTTCTTTCAGGGAAGCTACCAGGATGTTTCCACAATTGAGATTTGGATTCAGAAACATGATAAATATGATAAATTTGAATAACTGTTATATATCTATCTGGATAATAGTTATGTTACATAGAATACTAAAAAAAAGAGAAAACTTTTAGGGAAAATATTTATCAAAAAATATTGCTATGTCTGCTGCTTTCAAGTCCTTGGTACCATTTCTAGCTTCATTCTATGGTACTCCTCTCGTCTTTTAAGCTTTTTTATTTCTTGGTTCCAGTTTTTTTGTGACTTTTCCTATAATAATTAATACTTTTCTAATGAAATTTGCATAACGTATATATTTATTTTATCAAAACGCTATTACAAAGTAATGAAAGAGAACTATATGTCCATTGCTCGGATAGTACTGAAAGCACTTATACCACTTTAACTGCAAATGAATATAAAATCTCTTTATCATGCAACCAAGGACGTGTGCATATAAATAGCAATTACAAAGTACAAGGTAATTAATTATAGATTGATCATAAGTTATGATAAATCTTTAGCTCTTAATATTAACTTGTCTGCCACTCATGGCTGCACAACCTAATAGAAAAAGAAGGCAGCATTTTATTTTAATGCAGTTCTTTATTATTAGGGTAATATTTAAAAAAATTTCGAAGCTTATAACTGAAGACTGGTAATGTAACTTTAAATTTAGCGTGTATATGCGTGGCTAAATATTGCTTAGAAATTAAATAAAAACAAGTTTCATACGTTGTTATTCAGATGACGGATAGATATAATACTATATATACATATATACACACACATATTCGAAAGAAGGTTCTCACGGTTGTAAGTATGAGTAATATTAGATTCTCGGGCTCTCCGCGTCAACCTGAAACTCAGTTATTTCGTAGCCAAGCATCAACCTGAAGATGCTTGGCTACGAAATAACTCCTGAAGAAGATATTGAGTTGTCATCGAAACGTCGAGACGACGATTCTTTCGAGAACTTCTGTCCAACATCGCGGAGATCCCGAGGATCTAATATTACTCATATATATATATACAACCATGCTCAGATGTATTAGACACCTTGCGAATTTATGTACACACATACGTATATAGTTTATATAGTTTAGTCAAAAGAGAGGTGAGGAAAATAAAACTGTTGTGAAAATTATGTACAAAGTGTCATTTAGTAATATAGTACAATTTATCAATATTTTGTCGCTCCGCCCTTGGCCTTAATGACAGCTCGCACTCGTCGAGGCATACTTGCTACTAAATTGTAACACTCTGCCGGTGGTATTGCAGCCCATATTTTGCGAATTTTTGTTCATAATTCTGCTTTTGATAGGCATTTATGTTCCGTGATCTTAGTTTTTAAGATACGCCACAAATTTTCAATGGGCGACAAATCGGGACTTTGTGGCAGCCAATCCAATACCTCCACTGTGTTTTCCTCGAACCAACGTAATACAGCTCCCGATTTGTGACGGGGCGCATTATCTTGCTGAAAAATGTATTGTGGAATATCCTGGTCGAATAGTTTTAGCACAGACGGTTCTAATACTTCCTCCAACATGGCTAAATAGCGTTGGCTATTCATCCGTCCATCGCACAGGTACACTTCTCCAACACCGTATGCAGACATACAACCCCAAACCATGATATTACCACCTCCAAATTTTACTGTGGGAATGATACATTGTGGTTCATAAGCCCTTGCCTATGCCGAACGTATAGCGTCCCAGGTAGTCCCCAAAGCTGCCAGGCAAAAGAAGAAAGTTAGCATTTAGACAGGATTAATTTTGTTTAATGTTACATGTAGACTGAATTGCATATGACGATAAGAATATTGGTCATGAAGATGTACTTACATACCTCGATATTCGATTCATCAGACCAAAAAATCTTCGACCACTTCTCAGTTGTCCAATTTTCATGTTGTTTGGCCCATAAATACCGCTTCTTTTTATGAGCGTCAGTTAAAAGCGGTTTACGTCGCGCTTTACACCCTCGTAAACCAGCACGCTGGAGACGCCTTCTCACTGTTTGCGCAGAAACTGTTACGCGATAACGCTGTTTCAGCTCACTGGCGAGCTGTTTCGACGATTTTTTCCTATCACTGAGAGCTAGTCTTTGTAAAATTCTGTCTTCTCTAATCGAGGTACAGGGTTTTCTGCCACTTTTTGGTCTGTTAACAAACGACCCATTCTCCTGATAGCGACTAATGGTTGTACGGACTGCACATTGCGAACATTTTTTTTTTTGCAATTGCAACTATTGATAACTTCTGGGAATGCAATAGCACTATTTGGGCGCGTTCTCCTACCGACAACTCATGTGTGTCAGGCATTTTTCTTCAACAAATAACTGACAACGTGAAAAATAGGATAATCTAATTGATCTCTACCACAAACTCACAAACGCACGTTGCTCACACACTGCTAGAATGACACTAAATTTCAAAATCCACAATTTCCCCTTTCCACCTATTCTTTTCTATAGGGGATTCACTAGGGTATTCAAAAACGCATTTCTGTAAATACCATTAACTATTTTTACGGTTAATTTCCGTCAGACTTGGATAATACCGAGAATAAGGGTTTTTACCTGGGATGTCTAATACATCTGAGCATGGTTGTATATATATATATATATATATATATATATATATATATATATATATCTGTATATATGTATTTTGCTGAATGGAAAATTAAGTATATATTAAGAATTTCAACTTGTTGAGGAAGTTTTACCGCACATCATCCATGAAAAAATTGAATTACTGCTTAGATATTAAACATACTGCTCAAAATAGCAGAAGTGTTTTAAAATGTTAATATGCTTCAGTTGCATTCGGTGTATTTATATAGAAATATGGGAAGTCAGTTAATAAGTTAGAATTAAGATTTATACCATAATACTATTAAGAAAAAATTTTTTTTTCATGAATAGTGGATCTCTAGTGATCACTGTTTATATCTTTGGTGGGTCGTAAAACTCAACATCCAAACTATATTTCACCACAAAAACTATTAAACATGATGGTTCCAAAGTAATGATTTAGAGACGGCACATATAGTACATTCGGTTAGAGAATGGTGCATTACGTCACATGCACAATGAACTAGTTTTAGTAAGCGCCTCTCTG
The DNA here is from genome assembly GCA_031893035.1 of Dermolepida albohirtum. NCBI lineage: Eukaryota > Metazoa > Arthropoda > Insecta > Coleoptera > Scarabaeidae > Dermolepida > Dermolepida albohirtum. The sequence continues at coordinate 156,180 of JAVIWB010000573.1, read as the reverse complement.
TTCCTGGCCAACGAACAGTGGCGCTCTGATTTATTCGCCAATATTCCCAAGGCGATTCCGCCATATTGTTTATGCTTTTTTCGTGTGAGGTTATGTAGTTTGTTTATTCCGGTGTTTTCTAAGTTATTTGTGTTGTTGCGTTCTGTTTGACAAAATATTACATACCTATTTAGTTTAAGTTGAAGGTTGTATTTATTTACTTCAAACAAGTGGAAAGGATACCAAACTTCGATCGATTCCACCTCTATAATCAAAACATCTCTAATTGCAGTCTTTTATATTATTATTTTTAACCTGTATGTGTTTTAGTTATAAACACAAATTTTATTTTATTAAAATTTACCATAGTTTTAATTTCCCATAAAATATAGGAAAAGTTCAATATAAAAGTACGTACATCATTAAAGCACTCATTGTAATTTATAGTTTTGCAGTAATACTTCTGTGTCACAACCATTGTGTTTTTAAAGAAATATTTAATAAGCAAACCACGCGACACAATACCTTAGACCGTATGTGGGCAACCACCGGCCCATGGACCGTATACGGCCCGCTGTAAGATTTGATCCGGCCAGCGAAACATTGTCGTATTATTTCATATCTGATATCTATCGCTAAAAATTATGAACACCATTTTAAAACACTACTTTAAAATGCACTACTTTTAAACGCGGGTCGCGAACGTATTTGCACATTAAAGTTTGGCCCACAACATGTCAAATGTTGCCCATACCTGCCTTAGACAATATATTTAAAGGCCTTTTATAATAGTACGCCATTGGCTTAATTGGTGACGTCACACTTTGCGCATGATTTGATGACGTACTGTACCATTCTCTAACCGAATGAACTGTATATAAGATAGACGGTATCATGGACCGACATAAGTATGTTAAAATATTCGACGAGATAATGTTACTATACGCAGATAAACATACATACGTGATGGTTTACTTTGCGTCATGGTTTGCGATACCAGACGACCGTTGCCTACAGTTATAATAATTCACACAATGCAACTTTGCTGTCCCAACTGTTATTGCAAATAAAGAACATGCAACTAAATACTAACAAAATTTTAAATTTACAAAATTATATTATTTAGTTAGTGCTTTTAATTATTTTCTAAGTTTGTATCACTGCTATTTTATTAAGCGAAAGATAAGTTAGTTAGAATAGTTATTAATATTTAGTATAAATGATAGATAAATTTTCGTAAGGCAATTTTTTTATTTAGAATATTAATAACACATAATAACAATAATAATATAAAATTTGAAGATTTAATTTTTATTCCTATTTTTCATAATTTCCTAATATTTCAGAGTACTGCTATTTTAGTGAATACAACATATGTATATAAAGGCTGTTTGTGTTTGTTTTATTATGCTCCTTTTAGCAATTGCGACATGTAGAGAAACAACCGCTTCTTGAACAGTTGCAATTTATGGAAGCAAATCTCATCAAAATGGCATCTCCATTGTATTATATTTTGAAGAAAGACCATGGCATTAATTAAAGGCCTCAATTTTTTAAATATGTTATGAAATAAATAGAAATTATTTTTCAAACACATTGGCAATTGTTTTAATAAAAAGAAACTGACTCTGTCAATGAAAACTAGTATGTTTAAAACCTCGGAAAATTGCTTAAAATATTTCCTTTCGAGGTCATATTGTGCTCCTTTTAGCAACTGCGATATGGAACGATCTTTTTCTGTGAGATGAAGAGGTATCAATATCAACAGTGCTTTAGATGTTAATGAATCGCATAAACCATAAAAGAAATTGAAACAAAAGGATTTATTTTATCATCTCCTAAGAGTATAAGACGGTGGTCCCAGAAGTACCCGACCCAACAAAGAAAACACAAAAATGTTGGGAAGAAATATATTTATTTTTCAACATAATCTCCTTTCAGCTCTATACACTTTTCCCAGCGATGTTCAACAAGTTCAATACCCTTTTTATAATAAGAATTGTCTTGCTCCTCAAAATAGCCATTAACTGCTGACATCACTTCTTCATCGTTGGAAAATCTTTAACCACTGAGCCATTTTTTCAAGTTTGGGTGCATGAGGTAGCAATTCCAACTTTAATTCATTAATTTTGGCCACTGCAATAAAGGATTTGTGAGCTGATGCATTGTCTTGATGAAACAACACTTTCTTCTTAGCCAAATGGGGCCATTTCTGCTTGATTTTTTCGCTCAAACGTTATAAGTTCGCATAATACCCGCCGTTGATAGTTTTTCTTTTTTCAAGATAGTCAATGAAAATTATTCCATGTGCATCCCAAAAAACCGATGCAATGATCTTGCCTGCAGATGAAACGGTTTTTGCCGTCTTTGGAGTCGGTTCTCCATTTTGAGTTCATTGTTTTGATTGTTCTTTTGTCTCGGGTGATGGAACCATGTTTCATCCATGGTTATGAAACGGCATAAAAATTCTGCTTTGTTGCTGTGAAACTTCACTAAACACTCAATTGAAACATCTTCACGACACTGTTTTTGCTTGAGTGTGAGCAAACGCGGCACCCATCTTGCACGCAGCTTTTTCATGTCCAAATTTTCAGATAATGTGCGATGTACTGCACTTTTTGAAATGCCTACTATGTCTGATAGCTCGCGCGCTTTCAGTCGACGATCATCCAGTACCGCTTTGTGGATTTTCTTCACCATTTCTGGAGTCGTCACCTGATTTGGTCGACCACTGCGATGCTTGTCTTGGCAGCTCGTACGGCCTCATTTAAACCCTGCTTCCCAATATTTCACCAGTTCAGCCTTTATATTGGTTGAGCTGAGGCCTTTCAAATAAAAGTATTGTATTACGTAACGATGACCAATCTTCTCTATTTTTACAAATTCATTGAAAACGATCACTATTGATGGCTGCCAAACAAATATTAAACAACGTGGCGTCTTCAAACTTGAAAAATATGCTTTATAGATTGTGTACTTTCTAATACAGCGATATTTTTCAAAAAACTACCGCCATCTCTAGGTCAGGCCGGGTACTTATGGAACCACCTTCGTCTCGTTGCTGTTAATTATAATTTACATTAGTTGAATTTGATGGAGCCTGTGGTTGATTGACTTGATCAATAAGGTTGATATATAACCCCTTTCCACAATTAACTATTTGTAAATTCTGTATACGCATTTCGACAACCAAGTTGTCATCATCAGCAGATAATTTCAAAGTGGTAAAACACCTGGTAAAACACGGCGAAGAAATTGTACGAAAAATACACTCCGTACGCGATCCGCACCGTTGCAAACCAAGATGTGATAATTTACATTAATAAATTCGTCAATAAAATGTAAATGTTACATCTTTTCAAAAGTCATTATTGGTATAGTGGAAGCAATAAAAAGTATTATACGGTATTGAATTCTCTATTAATTAATCAACTTGTACACAATTGTATTGTTACTTTTTGTTTCATTAGTAAAACGATACTAACTTGCCAAAATGCGGAAAGATCTTTTGATATGTCCTCGCGGTAAATAAATACTTTGTCACGGAATTAATTCTGTTAAGAATTACGAGTATTTACGGTAATTTCATTATACGGTAAACAATTTGGAGAAAAATTACTGTTTGTGTACATTGTGTGTTTGTATTCAATCATCGATTCACATTTAGTGTACAAATATATATCTACTTGTATTTCCCCATCGAATTCTGATAACTTCATTCATTTTTGTAGAAAAAATGTCGATAGAAGTTTGCAGATTACAGATTAGATTTGGAATGTATTATGTATAAAGTAGTTCTATTTTCTATTTAACTTGAATATTTCCATGTATTTGACATATGAATGCATAGAAATGTGTTTACAGGGAAATGTTTACCTTTTTTTTAAAGAATATTCTATAATTAAAGCTCGGACATGACAGAGTAAACTACTCGTATGACACGTTAAACCGTACTCGACACATATTCATTCGTGCGCTGGTCTATTTCCTCGCACCTTTTGATTGCGGTTTTTCCCAGTCCGTCTCTGTACACAAATTAATATCAGTGCTGTGCAGTTCAGTTTTATGTAGTTTAATCTTGCATTCTATTCTCTTGGTACATTTTTTGCTATACCACAGTTGTTGCTATTGTTCGGGATATAGCGTAAGTTTTTTTAAGTTTCCTTTTTAATAATCAATTTTTCTCCTTGATATTATATTTAATGTCCATCGTGCCATATACGCTTTTTGATATCTTTGTTATTGTACTACATTTATCAAAAGTTTCAGTATCGTTCTGTGTTGGAATTCTTTTTTAAAACTTTATCTTGCCTTTATCGTCGTTTATTATATTTTAAATTATCACACGTTTGAAATTGTGTATTTTCAAAAACGCATGAAATTTGAGTAGGTATAATGGTAGAGATGCAGATGCTCGGGAGAAAGCGGAGAAAACACGAGAAAAATATATAAAGGGAATGCACGGCTTCGTGAGGGAGATTTTTGCCATTCTCATAAAACTAACAAAACGTATTTTTTAATATCAATTTTGCTTAGACGCATCGATAAAAATTCCGCACTTAAAATTGTTTTTGTACAATGCTCCGATTTTGTTTTTTATAAGGTACTTACATTTGATTAATTAATGTTTATTTCGAAATAGTTTTAAATTTAATAATTTTCAGAATTTATTTATCATTTTGATTTATATCGACTTTTGAATTTTCTTTTATTTTAAATAAAAATATGTAATGATTCATTTTGATTTTGAGATATACAGTGTGAGTTACCAAACAAAGGAGGTGGAGGCACATTGTATTAGTTACTTTTATTAATGAATTTAGTTAAAAAGTGTTGGTTAAAATTTTTAATTTCATAATTTTAATTTAATTCAAAGCAGAATATATTACGTGGGTCTGCTGATGTATACTTGCTGGGGATTACAATATCCATTGGTACAATAGATTGTCAAATGTATTTTTTGTGAAAGTCAATTTAAAAGAATTAGTAAAGATCTCAAGTTGGTTATTTTTTTTAAATTTAATTTTATAAAGTAAATTTATTTCTCAATTCACTCAATTAATTGTAAATAACTAATAAACAATTTCAAGAAACCTTTATTTAATTTATTGTAAAAATACAAGTATTCTTTTATTAACGTTGAAACAGTTCGATTGTGAATAAATAAAATTTAAAAGACTGGAAAACTTCTTGGAAAGTATTGTCCGACATGTTTTCAAAACAAATCATAATGTATCAACGGATTGCCAAGCACTAATTAATAATGTAAATAATTCAGGAGTGTTAGATAGCTTTGTAAGCATTTTTATAGATAAAAACAAAAATAAAGTTTTTAATGCAGGCCGATTTCACAGTCAAATGAGAGTTTAGTGGTTGTGTGGAGATCTAGTAGGGTGTTTCGTGTTTTATTCAACACTGTTTTAATCGCTATTGAAGATGACAACTTATTTGACGAAATATCGGGTTTTTCAATATGGACATAACAATGTTTGTCTTATAAACTCAACAACTGTTGTGCAACAATAAACTTTTTTTGCCCATAAAGCTATTGACGTTTTCCTCTACAAACCTTGTCAGTATACCAGGTTTTTCAGTGAGGACATAACAATTTTGTTTTTAAATAAAACAGAATAATTGAGATATCGGGCTGAAATGTATTCCAGGTGCAGTACACATGTTACATTTAACTATGGAAGTCGATCTTGTTCATATGACCACCGCACGTTTGCAGTGGTCGATTCTTTGGAGCCAATTTTCCACCACTTCACACATATCGGCCGTTAAAATGCATGGACGAGGTGGCCAGTCGACCGGCCCATTTCTCGAGATTACACGGTTACTGAACTTCTCCTTCAATAGATCAATTGTTTGACCAGCTGTGTGGCATGAGTCACCATCTTGTTGGAACCACATATCACTAATATCAAGTCCATCCAATTCTAGATAAAAATAGTCTTCCAACATGGCACGATACCGAAGTCCATTGGGCATTACATGACGATCATTTTCATCAATGAAAAAATATGGTCCAATCTTACCTCCGGCATGAAATCGGCACCACACGGTCACTTTTTGTGGTCGTAATGGAATCCAGCACATGTAGGTTTGTTGCTGTCCAATAACACATATTTTGCTTATTGACAAAGCCATTATGCCAAAAAAGAGTTTCTTCGCTGAAGATGATTTTTCTATAAAATTCAGGATTTTCTCCAAACTTTAGCAGAGAGCCCAATTCGGAGAAGTTTTGGCGCTTCAAATTATTAATAGGTTTCAGTTCTTGAGTTAATTTGATCTTGCAAGGGTGTAATTCAAGATCTTTACGCGAAATTCATCACAATGTGGTTTGAGAAATTCCCAACTCCAGTGAACTTCGTGGAATCGACTGATTTGACTCATTTTGAGCTGAAGCACTTACGGCTGCGATATTTTCGGTACTTCAACCGGAGCGTTGTCTCACTGGCACAGGAACATCCAATAGTAAATATCTCGACTGGAATTTATCCAAAAATATGGCTCAATCATACCTCCGGCATGATATCCTCAGCACACCGTCACTTTTTGTGGTTGTAATGGAGTCTCTAGAACCAAATGTGGGTCCAATAGTGAATATTTTGACAGAAATTTATCCACTATAGCACGCACTGTCTGTCACCAACTCAGCATTTTGGTAGTAATTTTTAATCATTTCCAAACGTTGCTCGTTCGTGAACTTCGCCATGACAAAAATGTTAACCTTAACTGACGTTTTGGCGTTGACAGATCATGAAAAATGTTCAGAGGTTCGTTCGTATTAAAAGACAAAATTGTTACATCCTTATTGGAAAACTGTTTACATATTTGGTAAAATAGAAATATAATATGGTAATTTATTTTTCATCTTTTTTAATTAATAAAGGGGGGGTTGGCCATCTATCGGTTTAAATTTGAACCACCGGTTATTTCGAATATGGCAATACTTATGTCATTCTATTCTGTCACAAAATTTAGTATATTATCTCCACTGAACGAAATGCATCGATTTACGTTTGAGCAACGTTGGGATTTATTGGAAATTTATTTCCAAACCAAAAACAATTAGTCGGAAATTGCACGAAAATGTCGTACAAAATTTGGTCTCAGAGAAGGAGCCACAGTGCCCGGTATACGCAAGTTTATTGCTAAAGTTCGGGAAACTGGTTTCATTGTTGATGCGCCAAGACGTGAGTGTGCTCGTACAGTGCGTACACCCGAAAATATCGAAGCTGTGGCTGAGAGTGTGCGAGAATCCATCAACATCAACTCGTCATCGTTCTCAAGAATTGAACATTTCATGCACCAGTTTACGTTGAATTTTGCGAAAAGATCTCGGTATGACGCCTTACAAAGTTCAATTGGTTCAAGAGTTGAAGCCGCATGACCATCCGCTTCGTTTTCGCTTCTCTAGATGGGCCAACAAGAAACTGCACGATGATGTCGATTTTGCCAAAAAAATCATCTTTTCGGATGAAGCTCCTTTTCATTTTGGTGGGTACGTTAACAAGCAAAATTGCCGTATTTGGGGCTTAGAAAACACACACGTGGTCTTACAGAAGCCAATGCCCCCATTACGAGTGACTGTTTGGTGGGGCTTGTGGAGCGGAGGCATTATTGGCCCATATTTCTTTGAAAATGAGGACGGAGCAACCATTACGGTTAATGGAGACACCTATCGCACCATGATAAGCGATTTTTTGTGCCCGCTCTTCATGGTATTGATGTGAACGATGTTTGGTCTCAACAGGATGGTGCAACTTGCCACACATCTCATGCCACAATCGATTTATTGCGTCAAACGTTTGATGGCCGTTTAATTAGCTAAAATGGTGATGTCAATTAGCCGCCAAGAAGCTGCGATTTAACATCGTTGGACTATTTTCTGTGGGGCGCCGTTAAAGACAAGTGTTATGCCGACCAACCAGAGACAATTGAGCATTTGAAGGCCAACATTCGTGATGCCATTGCCGAAATACGACCCCATACACTCGAAAAAGTGCGGTCGCCATATGAATGAAATAATATTCCATCTCTAACCGGAACAATTGTACTTCACAACAAAAAAATAAATTTGGCAAAATTTCAAACCGTTTTTGTTTTACTGCATTTTTAAATTTAAACTTTTAAATGGCCCACCCGTTATATTGGAATTATCACGTGACTAAAGGAGGGACTATTATTGCAACATTTGTCCCTAGACTCCATCCATTTACCAAGTATTATGAATTCAATGCTGCTCTCAAACTATCAAACGATTTGTATATCTTCTAACTTTGTTGAACGCTTCCAACTAGATCAATTCCAGAATTTACGGTATTATTAATCCATTCGTATCTAAAACCAGCGCAAGACTTTATTTGTGAACGTTCCGTTTCGACAAATTTATGCACCATTTGAGTGAGGTTATGAATAATAATTTCTAGATAGACATTATAAGATCTATAGGTCACAACCAAATTTCACCAATCACCTTAAAAAAAGATGGCAGGATTAGAATATAATATCTAGTTTTTCAGAAAGGTGACTCTAATAATCGAGCTGTATTTAATTTTCCAATAAAAAAAGTAATTTAAAAAAGTTCAAAAGACGTGAATAATAATGTATTGACTGATTTATATTTATATATTCTGGGTTTTTTCTAACTTCCATAAACTTGAAGGTGAAAAATAAAATTTCTGTTTTACTGTTAATTAAGATAATTTTACCTGTTAATATAGCAACTACTCAGAATTTCTTCGGGTTCAGAAAAACATCCGAACAAATATACGCATCTGCATTAAATTATCGTAAAAACAAAATAACAGTACTTAAATACGAGGGTGGTCTGAAAAGTTTCCAACCTAACAAAGATACAAGACATTTTTTCTTAAAGCTTATATTTATTTTTCTACATAGTATGCTTGTAACTCTACACACTTCTCCCAGCCATGCTCCCATCTCCTTAACCGCGTTTTTCTCTGCAAAATAATTGTTCACGAAGGTAATTGCCTCCTCATTTGACGAAAATCTCTGTTCCCCGAGCACAATTTTTAGATGAGGGAACAAAAAGAAGTCGCTTGGAGCAGTTCAAACTGTAATTCGTGGATTTTCGCCATGGTGTAACACAGAATTTTCTTTTTTTTGCAAATGTGTCCGTTTTTTCCACAATTTCTGCCTTCAGCTTGTCAAGTAATGATGCGTAGTATGCTCCTGTAATAGTTTTTCCTTTTTGAAGATAATCGATTAAGATAATTCCATGACTATCCCCAAAAAACAGTCGCCACACTTTCCCAGCCGAGAAAACAGTTTTTGTTTTTTTTTGGAGCCAGTTCCTTCTTTGCAGTCCACTGTTTTGACTGTATTTTTGTTTCGGGTGTATAATGGTCTATCCAAGCTTCATCTGCAGTAGTTAATCGGCGCCAAAATTCGAATTTATTGCGCCTAAACTGTGCCAACAGAGCGTTGGAAATGTTCATTCGAACATGTTTTTGGTCTAACGTTAGCAACCGCGGCACCCAACGCGCGGACAGCTTTCTCATGCCTAAATCTTGATTTAACATGTGACAGACACGTTCTTTGGACATACTTACAGCCTTTGCTATCTCTCTCACTTTAATTCGATGGTCATTTAACACCAATTGGTGAACTTTAGCGATGTTATCGTCAGTAGTTGAAGTTTTTGGACGTCCCGAACGTTTATCGGCCACGTTTAAATTCTGCTGCCCAAAATTTCATTGGGGTAAATGATTGTGCAGAGTCCCCGTACACAGAGTCCAACTCATCTTTGATTAACGTAAGCGTATTGCCCTTCAAAAACAAATATTTAATGACAGCTCGATACTCGACACTCACATCGACTCACTCAAACTGTGCGTCCAAAATGGCTGAAACTTTGGTGAATACCTGACGATAGATACTCAACTACATTCCCTAGCTTTTATTGATGCGTGCTGTCATCTTCACGTTGAGTTCGGAAACTTTTCAGCCCTCCCTCGTATAGCAACTACTCAGAATTTCTCTTTGTGTTCAAAAAAACATCCGAACAAATTATAAGTGTCTGCATTAAATTATCGTAAAAACAAAATAACAATTCTTAAATAACATGGAAGCCAAAAACACACTACTCACTTGCTGATGGTAAAAACTTTCAAACAATTTATTATAATAGCTCTAGGTTCATATTTTAAAAATCGCACCGTATTTATTGCATATATAAATATGTATCTGCACATTTGTAATAGATAGATAAACATTAAAATTTGCACATGAGGAGTGCATTTATGATAAAGAGTTATCTAGTTATAGAAGATTATAGTTTGTGTATAGATATTACTGATTCAATCAAGCTTTGCGGGTAGTAAATGTGTTTTTGTTCAACAAATCGTTATTGTTACCATAAATAGCTTTCAATATATTGTGTCACGCAGACTTCAGAATAAACTTAGGTGTTTTAACAAGTACTAGTATACATACATATACACGAACCTCGAAGTGCTATTTTAATATCAGGTATGATATTGCACAATTAATACAATAACAACAAATAAGTGATTTTTTTTATTTATTAAATAAAATTAAAATTATATTCTATGTGGAAAACGTTGTATGTATATTTAGCTTTATAATGTTTTATTTTTATTATTATTTTACGTCTAAATATTTTATGTAATACGCAAAAGTAATTTCAAGTCGCGTTAAATATAAATCTCAAGAGTGAAATCTTTGTATCGCGATTTTATTGTTGTACAACAAAAGATCCCTGTCTGTGCCACCCTGTCCGTGATTGATTGTCGATTCTTGACTCTTTTTTGTCGTGCGTAGGTGTACTGACCAACCACCAATGCTAAATAAGTTGGAGGCTGCAAAAAAACTCTTTACCAATAGAAAATTGCCTCCTTCAAATTCTATTAGATAAGTCTTCAGTTAAAGTAGGTGGACCAACACGAAACCGATATAAACTATAAAAGATAGAAATTGTTCTCTGATTCTCTTGAACTAAAAGTGACTAATCGCATTTTCTGATTTAGAAACAAAGGTTTCTCTCCATTTTATAATACACAACGTTGTAGTTAACCGATCTAATAAATTCGTAAGTGTAATTTATTGGTTTGAAGGGAAAGTTCAGTCGTATTTTAAATAAGCAGGTAATTTTGCTTGCAAATCATAAAAACATATGTTGCTAGACAATTATTGTACGCGGGTGATCCATAAGTACCCGGCCTGACCTAGAGATGACGGTAGTTTGAAAAATATCGCTGCATTAGAAAGTACACAATCTATAAAGCTTATGTTTCAAATTTGAGGATGCCACGTTGTTTAGTATTTGTTTGACAGCCATCAATAGTGAACGTTTTCAGTGAATTTGTAAAAATGGAGAAAATTGGTCATCGTTACATGATACAATACTTTTATTTGAAAGGCCTCAGCCCAACCGATATAAAAACTGAGCTGGATTCTACTCTGGGTGAGTCTGCTCCTTCGTTTACAACAGTGAAATATTTAAACGAGACCATACGAGCTGCCAAGATGAGCACGCAGTGGTTGACCAAATGAGGTGATGACTCAGAAATGGTGAAGAAAATCCATAAAGCGGTACTGGATGATCATCGACGGAAAGTGCGCGAGCTAGCAGACATAGTAGGCATTTCAAAAAGTGCGGTACATCGCATATTATCTGAAAATTTGGGCACGAGAAAGCTGTGTGCAACATGGGTGCCACGTTTGCTCACACTCGAGTAAAAACAGTCTCGTGAAGATGCTTCAGTTGAGTGTTTAGCGAAATTTCCAGCAACAAAGCAGAATTTTTGCGGCGTTCCATAACCATGGATGAAACATGGGTCCATCACTTCGCACTCGAGAGAAAAAACAATCAAAACAATGGAGGAAGAACCGGCTCCAAAGAAGACGAAAACCGTTTCATTTGCATGGAAGATCATTGCATCGGTTTTTTGGGATGAGCGTGGAATAATTTTCATTGACTATCTTGAAAAATGAAAAACTATCAACGGCGAGTATTATGCTAAGAAGAAAGTGTTGTTACATCAAAACAATGCACCAGCTCACAAATCCGTTACTGCAATGGCCAAAATTAATGAATTAAAGTTTGAATTGCTACCTCATGCACCCTATTCGCCAAATTTAGCCCCCTCGGATTATTTTCTGTTCCCAAACTTGAAAAAATGGCTGAGTGGTCAAAGATTTTCCAACTATGAAGAATATCGAACTTATTGAACATCGCTGGGAAAAGTGTATAGAGCTGAAAGGAGATAATGTTGAAAAATAAATATATTTCTTTCCAAAGTTTTTTTCTTTGTTCTGTCGGGTACTTCTGGGACTACCTTCGTAAATTGAATTAAAGGAACACAATACCTGTCATCTTTTGTGGTTGTATGTAGTCATGGATTCACTGTATGTCGACATCAGCAATCTAAGTAAGCATATACTTATGCGATTTTCTGGAACCGTTTCATTTTCATTGTTTCTGCAACTTCCCATTATAGAATTGTACAATAAGTACAATTAAGTATTTCGTGCATGCATCAATGACGTAAAGTGCTCGTCTACAGAAAAACACGACTACAAATTTCCGTTCTTTACTCTACTTAATGAATTATTCTTGCAATACTTTGTAATAATTTTTGTCTCGCAAAGTTACGTGTATATGTTTCAGTGAATTTTAAAATTTTTCTATTGTAAATTATAGAATAAACAGAAATATAAATACTGCTGCATTCGGTGAGTGTTTCTTATTCTATTGATGAACGTAGATCAGTTTAAAGATAATGTTTAAACAATTTTTATAGCTTTGAAAAATAATCTTTATATGTACGTTCGTTTGTATATAAATAGTTTATGATACATCATCTTAATTTCGAAAATGTTTTTTTTGCATTTATATGGGTTTATGTTAATTTATTTAATATTGGCTGCAGTTAAAGGATATACAATATTGCAATTTTCAGCTAATATCTGTCGTAATCCACATATCTAGAGAATACATTTGTACCTAATTATTATTATCTGATATTGAGTCATCATATATATAAAGGTGTTTCAAATTTCGCGTTTTTTTTTTGAAGAATAAATAAAACACATAATTTGCATTCACTTTCAAAAACTTTTTATTGGTAATTGAAGTATCAGTTATGACATTTATATGCGAAAAAGAATATCTGTCAAATGGCCTCCTCTTGCAGCTCCATAGACGTCCACTCTTTTGTTAAAATTTTCAATGACATTTTGACATAATTGAGGCTCTATCTCACCAATGACACACGAATAATTTCATCTTTCAAAGCAGGAATTGATTGTGGATTGTTTCTATAAACCTGACTTTTCACATAACCCCAAAGAAAATAGTCTAACGGTGTCAAATCACATGATTTTGGTGACCAATTAACATCAAAGTTTCTTGAGATACACGTCCAAGAAATTTTTCTCTCAATAAATCAATTGATTCGTGTGCAAAGTGAGGTGTATCTTGTTGAAACCACGTATCCTCTAGATCAATATTCATTAAATCAGGCAACAAAAATTCGGTTATCATCCGACGATATCGATCACCATTGACAGTTACAGCTTCACCAGCAGCTTTTCAAAGAAGTAAGGTCCAATTACACCACCTGACCATAATGCACACCAAACAGTAATTCGTTTAGGATGCATAGGTTTCTCATGAATAATTCGTGGATTTTCCTTTTGTTTATTAACAGCCACCAGTTCAAAATATGCCTCATCGGAAAACATTATTTTTTGAGAAAAATCAGCTGGTTGTTCATTGATGAAATTGACAAGTGAACGACGTTTTAAATGATCTAATAGCTTCAGTTCCTGTGGTATTTGAACCTTATATGCCTTCAGAGCTAAATCGATTTTTATAAATGTCATACATCACACTTTTTAAATGCCCAAATACCCAGACAAATTCAGTTCGCCATCTATATTTTATTTATTCTTAAAAAAAGAACCGCGCAATTTGAAACACCCTTTACTTAGCAAAATTTCTATAATTCACTTTGAGAACTCTCCTAGAACTACCTTTTTTTTTCGTTAAAGTTGTAGTTAGGAAGAATTGTACTTCTGAACAAAAGCACACTGTATGAAAGTTGTTTTGTAAATATTGCTACTAAATCGATAGTTAAGGGCGATTAGTAATTACTGATTACCAGTGTTGAACAAACTTCGGAGTTGGCAGTAGCGTACGGCCTCACCGAAAGAGTTGGAAGGATTATAAATAAAATAAATAATATATGTAATTAGGTACCTTCTTATTTCTTACGTATCGATGTGGCTTGACGTGAAAATGCGGTGTAGTATTGTATCATCAGTACACCTTCCATTGTTGATTCTGTTAAACGCCTACGATAGAGTGAAAATATGTTTGTGCCAGGTTTTCCAATAGGGACATAATAATTTTATCTTTTAATACGAACGATTTTGTTTCAACGGTTTTCATGATCTGTCAACGTCAAAACGTCAGTTAAGCTTAACATTTTTATCATGGTGAAGTTCACGAACGAGTAACGTTTGGAAATGTTTAAAAATTACTACCAAAATACTGAGTTGGTGGTCGCTACTTCAAGAGCGCTTGCTCCAATTTTCGGTCGTGACAATCGTCCCACCAGACAAACTGTGCCTGCTATAGTGGATAAATGCGAGTCAAAATATTCACTGTTAGATGTTCCTATGTCAGTGAGACAACGCACCGATCAAGGTACTGAAAATATCGCAGCTGTAATAGCTTCAGTTAAAAATGAGAAACCAGTCGATTCCATGCCGTTCACATGAATTGAGAATCTCTCAAACCACATTGTGGTGAATTTTCCGTAAAGATCTGAGCTTACATCCTTACAAGATCAAATTAACTCAAGAACTAAAGCCTCTTTATCATTTGAGGTGCTGAAACTTCTCTAAGCTCTGCTAAAGTTTTAAGAAGACAACCACAAAAAGTGACCGTACGGTGTGGATTTCAGGCCTAAGTTATGATTAGACCAAATTTTTTCGTCGATGAAAATGATCGCCATGTTGCGGTAAATGGAGTTTGCATCCGTGCCATGCTGGAAGACTATTTTTGGCCAGAATTGGATGGACTTGACATCAGTGATATGTAGTTCCAACAAGATGGTGACACATGCCACACTGCTGGTCAAACAATTGATCTATTGAAGGGAAAGTTCAGAAACCATGTAAAAATGGTCCGGTCGAGTGGCCACCTCGCTCATGCGATTTAACGCCGTTGGGTTTCTTTTTATGGGGTTACCAACGTTGCCAACGTTCCGGCCGATATGTGTGAAAGAGCGGTAGGGAATTGGCTTTAAAGAATCGATCGCTGCAAACATGCTCACGGTGGTCATATGAACGAGATCGAATTCCATAGTTAAATGTAACATATGTATTGTATTTGCAATAAATTTCAACCCAATCACAATTATTCTGCGTTTTATTTAAATACAAAATTGTTATGTCCTTATATTAGGAAAATTAATGTTTTACGTCTAATGAAATAATATTCGCGAATTATAAAAAGCCGTTCACTTTCACACTCTTGCTTTTCATTTAATCGCTATTCTTTACGCACTATAGTTTTAAAATAGGGATTCTTATTTACAACTTCAGACATTTTATATGTTATATCTGTATTATCATCGAGATTTACTAACGAGGCCTTCAGGCGATGTATTGTACTGAGGGCTTCATTTAAAGATAGCTTGCTGTTTTGTAATTGGGAGATAGCTTCTCTAACAACTAAGTAATTTTAGGAAATTTCTCTGTTTGTGTTTGAATATCGATATCTGTAAACGTTTGTTGGTTTAATGGAATTTGAGCTTTTGTGAAGTAAGTTCAAGTTACAAGATTTAACAATGTGAAAATGTTTCTCGTAGTACAGGTTCGTAGAAAAGTTTTGAAAGCAAAAATGAAATAATGTGAATTTTTAAATGAAATTGGTTTTTTTATTCAATGTAATCTCCCTCAACTTCAATACATTTATTCCAATGATCCTCCAATAATTTTATACTATCTCTGTAATGATTTTCTGGAAGCTCTGCAAAATACTGTTCCACGGCTGAAATAGCTTCTTCATTCGATGAAAAACGCTTTCCACGAGCGAATTGTTTCAAGTTTCTGAAGAGGTAGTAATCACTCGGAGCCAAAACTGGTGAATACGGTGGTTGTTCAAGCAATTCGTACTTTAATTCATTCAATTTAGCCATCGTCAAAACACTTTTGTGTGAAGGCGCATTGTCTTGATGAAAAATTATTTTTTTTTTCGCTAAACCAGGTCTTTTTTCACGAATTTTTGCATCCAGTTGATCTAAAAGATTACAATAATACTCTTGAGTTAATTGTTTTACCTTTTTCAAGATAATCAATCAATAAAATTCCTTTTGCATCCCAAAACACTGATGCCATAACCTTTTTTGCCAATCGTCCTGACTTCACCTCTTTTGAAGTTGAACAACCAACCGTAGTCCACTGTAATCGTTCTTGTTTCAATTTAGGATCATGGTGGTAGATCCAAGTCTCATCCATAGTTATAAAACAACGCAGGAAATCGGTTTTGTTCCTCTTGAAACGCACCAAGTTACGCTGAGAAATTTGTTTTCGATCCAGTTTTTGTTGAATTGTTAACGAATGCGGCACTAACTTTCGAAACAGCTTTTTCATATGTAATTCTTCATGTAAAATATGGAGTACTCGTTCGTCTGAGATGCCTATGGTATTAGCAATTTTACGCTTAGTCAAATTCGGAACTTCACTAACCATATTATGTACTTGCTCAATGATTTCTGCTGTTGTTGCAGTTTTTGGTCGTCCATTACGTGGTTCACCTTCAACGCTTGTACGACCACGTTTAAACTCTAAAACCCATCGAAGTACTGTTGGAAATGAAGGAGCACATTCCTTTAACACGTTCACCATTTTTGTATGAATCTCTGTTGCTGATAAACCTTCCAAAACAAAGAATTTTATCACAGCGCGATATTCAGTTTTTTCCATTGTTAAAAATACACCGACACGTCTAATTCAAATGGATTGCTAACAATGAATGAATTGACAGATCGAGATAAAATTTTTAGTGTGTTCATATGACACATGAAATATTAAAATGGCGTATGAATTTTGATTCCTCTACTACTTAATAGGTCTTCAAAATTTTCTACCAACCTGTATACTACTGCTTGAAGCCATATTCCCCATGTTGTTAATACCGGCTGTGATGGCAAATAAATTTCCGGATAAGAATTTTTAAATTCGCGAATGCATTTGGAAGATTTAATAGAAACTTGTTTGGTAGAAGCTATTAATTTATCTTCTTTTGGATAGATGTTCCTAATATACTCTGCTACTACCAGATGTATTACATAGAGCAAACAAGTTATGTGAAGCACTTTAGGAAAAGTTTGTTTTAATGTAACATTACAACTTGGGTTGATACGAAATTTTCCAACAACATTTTTATAGTTTGCACTATATATTCCGCGTTTATTATTTTTTTGTAATATTTTACTGCATAGAAGAGACTCCAAAGTCGATATTTTAGTTGCCATTGCTGTAGTATCTTTCGGTATATCGGGCAAAAGTTGCTTGTACGTATTTATTATGTCTTGCTTTTCGACCGAAGATAAGTATCCTAAATCCAAAGATTTCCTCTTTCGTGGCGGTGAGATTGTGATCTAATTTGTACTTAGTTCTTGATCCATTTTCAAACACGACGTCTAAAAATGCCGTATAATGACACCCAAACCGTACATAGTACAAAAAACAATTGAATGCGTTACTACGAATATTACACTATAACTACTAAATTCATAGTTTCTCTTCAAAGCAATACTCAAATTACTAACGAAAATTTCAATTTGTATTAGAATACATTTGGGAAAGTTTTTCTCGCGTATATAAAAATATTAAGGTATTTGATAAGCTATCTTTAACAGGAATTTGGAATTTATATTGCATTAAATTTATTCTGAGACGTTACTATTTTTAAAATAAATCCAGAAAATTATGTACTTATAATAATATAATTACTGTAAAAATCGACTGAGAGAAACAATTGTATTTTGTAATTCCTATGAACGCACGTTAAGGAATAATAAATAAATAAAATATCTATAATTTCATTTAAACTTAGCAACATGTATTAGATTATTTACAATTATGGTCTATTTTTTAATTCGTAGCGATTTAAAATTTGACCGCAAAAAAGCTGCGCTGTGACTGGCTGTTCATAGACCAAGATTACATAGGAGAAATTTAGTTCAATTGACCGCCATATATCTTTAACAGCAGATCGCTGATCGTGTCTGTGCTGTGATCGTATTAGATTTATTTTCAAATTCTTTATTTTTCGATTAATCTGTATCAAGTTTTATAACAAAATTGTTAAGACCTAATTGAGTTCACTGCAGAACTCAGTACTTAACAATTTTCGTTTTTCTATAAATATGTGGATGTAGATATCGACGCAAGGATCTGGAATTCTACGGCATATTAGCGAAAGATTTACTTTCAAATTTCGCGGTTTTTTTAAAGAATAAATAAAACACATAATTTGCATTCACTTTCAAAAACTTTTTATTGGTAATTGAAGTATCAGTTATGACATTTATATGCGAAAAATAATATCTGCCAAATGGCCTCCTCTTGCAGCTCTACAGACGTCCACTCTTTTGTTAAAATTTTCATGTCATTTTGACATAATTGAAGCTCTATCTCACCAATGACACAAATAATTTCATCTTTCAAAGCAGGAATTGATTGTGGATTATTTTTAGAAACCTGACTTTTCACATAACCCCAAACAACATAGTCTAACGGTGTCAAATTACATGATCTTGGTTGCCAATTAACATCACCGCTTCTTGAGATTACACGTCCAAGAAATTTTTCTCTCAATAAATCAATTGAATCGTGTGCAAAATGGGGTGTAGCGCCATCCTATTGAAACCACATATCCTCTAGATCAAAATTCATTAATTCAGGCCACAAAAATTCGGTCAATCACCATTGACAGTTACAGCTTCACCAGCAGCATTTTCAGAGAAGTAAGGTCAAATAACACCACTTGGCCATAATGCACACCCCAAACAGTAACTCGTTTAGGATGCAAAGGTTTCTCATGAACATTTCGTGGATTTTCCTCACTCCAGATACGGCAATTTTGTGTATTAACATAGCCACCAAGTTCAAAATGTGCCTCATCGAAAAAAATTATTTTTTTGAGAATAATCAGCTGGTTGATCCTTGATGAAATTGACAAATGAACGACGTTTTAAATGATCTAATGGCTTCAGTTCCTGTGTTATTTGAACCTTATATGCCTTCAGAGTTAAATCCTTGTTGATCCACTAAGTCCAAGTTGTTGTGAACGTCGTCTAATGGACATTTCAGGATCTTCAGCAACACTTTCACGAACCAAACCAATATTTTCTTGTGAACGACCACTAGGACTGTATTTTTCACTTTTTCGATCTTCCACGGAACCGGTCTCTTGAAATTTTTTATTAATTCGAACAATAGTGCTTTCAGGTGGACGATTGTGTAAACCATAAAATTCACGTGATTTTCTAAAAAAAACTCTTTTCACAGAACGCTGATTTTCGTAAAATAATTCAACAATTTGAACGCGTTGTTGTACCGTGTACGAAGCCATTTTTATAAATGTCATACATCACACTTTTTAAATGCCCACATACCCAGACAAATTCAGTGCGCCATCTATATTTTATTTATTCTTAAAAAAACCGCGCAATTTGAAACACTCTTTATATCAGCATTTTAGAAAATATTATGATTCCTTCTGCTGAGCTAATTTTTTCTAACAATGATTTTATCTTCCAACGAGATAACTGCTCAGTACATAAATCTTTTGTAGTGACTTAATGTCTTCGTGCCTATAATATTAACGGTCTTAACTGGTGTAGTAAAAGTCCAGATTTGAATTCCGTAGAAAACATTTGAGCGATGTTAGACAAAGAAATTCGGAAGGCAAATTCAAGACCAAGAAACTTTGAAGTTGTAAATAATGCTTTGGAAGAAATAACTGAAGAATATTGTTCCTCATTATATAGATCGATGCTCAGGCGAGATTACTAAATATTGTTTTGTTTTTTTTCCAAATCGAAGAACGTTATTCGTATCGTTTGTTATTAAATTAATATTGATAGTATTATTTACTTTAATGTTATACTATCCCGTTTTTTTACCAGAAAAAGAAGGTTATATTCACATTAGACAACAACTATCCTATTTTTTTGGCCGTATTTAACACAATTCAATACTGCTTAAAACATTGATAACCTCATTCTTTATCGAATTTTTCAAATATTGACATTACTTTATATGTATGTATGTATATCTCGTGGTGCGCAGCCTTTTGTTTTATCCATCCTGTTGTATGTATTGGTATTGAATATGTTTCCCGTCCTTTTCCTCCTCAGTTTCAGGCCTCCTGTAAAACTCAGTTATTTTATATACCACCACTTGAAAAATTTACATTTAAAGGAAGTAGCAAAAAATGCATAAGCTATTGTTTCATAAACCAAGATGCGATACTATTATCGTCTAAAAATTAATTAATTATGACTATTTTTGTAAATTTTGGACCAAAAAGTAGAGAAATACAGTGCAACTCTACAAAAATACTAGTTTTATTTTTCATAAAATAATCAAATTATAATAGGATGATATATGTAATTGTACATTTTATAACTATAAACATGAGTTGTGCTTTATCACTGTAATGAAGCAAAAAACTGAGACGGCAAAAGTTAAGCAACTTGATACGCAACACTTCTGGGAACCCCCTATTTGTCTGTGTCGCGGTTGTCAGGCGTGTTATTTTGTTAGTAGGCGAGAGGATTGAGATCGTACGCATTTGTTAATAGCTTAATCAATTATGTCACGGAAAGTGTATTCAGACGATATAAAGGTAAAAATAATTGAGCAGTATAAAAAAGGTGTTTCACAAGCAAGTATCTCCGAAAGTTTCGACATTGACAAATCGGTAGTGTCCCGAATGATACAGAGATATGAAGCTAGAGGTACGGTGGCTACAAAATTTCGCTCTGGACGACCGCGAAAAACCACTTACAGAGAGGATTTCGTCGCCTATGCAAGAAAAATCCATGGCTAAGTGCTCAGGAAATAAAATGTTGTAAATTGTAATGTCAGCGCACGTACTATTAGTTTATAGAAGACCAGCGAAAAAACCTTTGTTAACACAAAAACAGAGAGCAGCGAGACTACGTTTTGCGAAGGAACACGCATCTTGGTCTGTAGAAAAATGGAAAACTGTCTTATTTAGCGACGAATCCAAATTTAATATCTCTCGCAGCGATGGAATTTGCTATATAAGGCGTCCTAAAGGAGAAAGATTAAATCCAAAATATTACACGAAAACCGTAAAGCACGGAGGTGGCAATGTCATTGTTTGGGGGTGTTTTTCTGGTAATGGTGTAGGTCCACTACATCGCATAGATGGTATTATGGATAGATTTGTATACAAAAATATATTGGAAAATACTATGTTGCCATTTGCCGAATGGAATATGCCACTTAAATGGTATTTTCAGCACGATAACGACCCTAAGCACACGGCTAGGATCGTTAAGGAGTGGCTAAGTAGGCAAAGAATTAATGTTCTTTCTTGGCCAAGTCAATCGCCGGATCTGAATTCTTGTGGGAGATTGTGGATAGAAGATTTTAATAAAACGTATTGTAACGCAGATGAACTCTATAAGGCGTTATCAATTGGCAACAAATTGATCCACAAATACTTACCAATTTGATCGAATCAATTTGCACAGCTATTATTGAAAATAAAGGTTATGCGACGAAATATTAATATTCATTTAAATACATTTATGATGTCATTTTCGTTACTAGTACGTTAAAGGTTGCTTAACTTATGTCACCTATAAATTATATGTTATATGGTATTTTGTAAGATTTTCATTATTTAGAATAAAGCATTAAACACCAAATAAGTGATTTTATCTTTATAAAAGTCCCAATTTTTCAATTTGATGATATGGCGATCACGTTCGTTTCCATTATGTTTCTGGCTATAATAGAGATATTTAGTAGGTACAGTTGCTTAACTTTTGTCCGCTACTGTATGTACATAGATTTTTGATTGTAATTAATAATGAATAAGCTGGTGCATTGTCATGATACAACAGTAGTCGATTGCTTTTAACAGGTCGAATGCTTCTCTAATTTTACATGGCTTGCTCGTGGCGCCAACTTGAATTTATTATTATGCGTTATTTATTTATTAGTTTATGGTGGGATTGAAGATAGATATAGGGAATTCATTTCTATTTGAGTAAAGCCAATTTCAATAAACTCTACGATAATCTTTGTCAAATTAACTGGCCCGTCTTTCCTTTATGATTTTAATGGTGTTAATCTTGCACTTCAAGCATTTCGTAATAACATCCATAATATATAAAATGATTGATTGAAATCGTTTTATTCAAAGAAAATATTTTCGTGACGGCTGCATCTTCAGTTAAGCCATATTATGTGTCCTGCTTTATATTTTTTTTCTGAATATTTTATGGTAAGCATAAGGTCTCGTGTTCTATTCAAAGAAAATATTTTCGTCATAGCCGAACTTCCAATTCTTTTATTTTAAATGGAAGAATGTACTTGCATATTTGAATTCTAGTTTGAAAATACTTAGTTTTACATCATTATCGTGCTGTAGAATCACTTTACCGTGTCTTCGGGCCCATTCAGGACGTTTTTCTATCAATGTATGGTTCAAATTGACAATTTGTTGTCGCTAGCGATCAGTATTATCTGTTTCGCCAGATTTCAATAGTTCGTAATACACCGCGCCACTCTGGTCCCACCAGACACAGAGCATTGTCTTGCGACCAAAGCTATTTGGCCTTGGAGTCGATGGGCCTACTCCGCCACGTGACAACCATAATTTTTTGCGCATAGGGTTTTCGAAATAAATCCATTTTTCATCACCCGTCACTATTCGATGCAGAAATGACTTACGATCATACCTTTGAAGCAGCATTTCACAGACGATTTTTCGATTTTCCATTTCCCTGTCATTCAATTGATGTGGCACCCATTTTATCATCTTTTGGATTTTTCTCATTGCTCGTAATCGGTCGCTAATCGTTTCTTGGGCCACATTTAGCGCTTCTGCTAATTGTTTTTGAGTTTGGTTTGGGTCTTCATCCAATAACTCCTGCAGTTTCGCAACTTCAAACTTTTTCGGTCTACCAGAACGTTCTTTGTCTTGCGCATGGAAATCACCCCCTTTGAATTGCCAAAATCATGCCTCACATGTTTTTATGGCTGAAGCATGCTCACCGTAAGTTTCTACCAGTAAAAGATGGCTTTTAGCGGCTTTTTTCTTTTGATTAAGTAAGAAAAGTAATGAGCGCAACAAATGCACTTTTTCAGGCACGAAACTCGACATTTTCACAGAGGTATAAATCTATACATTCGCAAAATATAACATGTATGGCTTTCAAGCTTAATGTCAGTAGAATAAAATGACATATGCGTCAAACATAACATTGCATACTTAAGTCTAGCGACACCTGTCAGTAAAACTAGTAATAACTTTCCGGTACACCTAGTAATAATGATGATGTAAATCAAATATTAAAAATATTTTAAATATTTTTAAAATTCTCTAATTTAGTTATAAGGGAAAAAAATCTTAGAATTCAAAAATGCAAAAACAGTCCATCCTTCCATTTAAAATAAACGAGTTAGAGAGAACGAGAAAATATTTTCTTCGAACAGAACATTCGTACCCTAAAGTTATCGGGAAGAAAGCAATGAAGCAGTACTCCCAATACGTCTCACAAACGGTTTCAATCAATCACTGTAATAAGCCACTGACAGTTTTATTTCCTACTACACTGATTAGTAACAATTAAATGTCTAGTTGTCATTTGTTATTGATCACATTAATCCCTTATTATTAGAATTATCAGAAATATTTTGTAAGAGTATTAAAACATTTTATTGAGCTCAAACGTCAAATTAACATTGAATTTTTTTGTCAATTTTCAGGTTTTTCCACAACACAACTTGCTCCTCTGGTAGTTGTCTAGACATAGACGATTTAACGAAAAGAGAGATATATTTTCTTAAATGAATCTACAGTAGTTTATTTATATACATATACTTATATATACATACAATTATATATTAAATGTATAAACTGAAAATTTCCGTACGTAAATGTATGTACGTATTCGAGACTGATTTACCGTCCTATTATATTATTCTAATCTTAGCCAGATATTTTGCCTAATAAATTAAAGTAATAAGGAAATGACAAAAAATTGTAGCCTATTAGCATATATGTAGATAATTGTATTTCTATTTAATAGCGTCGTGTTTACTGTTAATATTATACTACTGATGATAGAGTTAAAATAATAATAAATATTTCATATTGTGATTCGCGAATTACCTCATTTTTATTTCGAATAAATATATTAAAATGGTGTGGCCGTCATCACAAATAAGTAAAATATTATTGGTGCTGTTGTTCTTACTTATATTATGGTACTTGTTCATGGACTTCATTCTGTACATGAGAGTACAAAATTATCAATTGGAAAACGAACCCCTGACTAATTACACGAAGAAATACGAAGACGTTAGCTGGATTAATTGTGATATATCGCCGGTATGCGATGTGACACCAAAAGCTCTCCTATTAGATCACACCAACCATTATTTATTCGCTCCATTGGCGAAAATTGTCGATAACATTTTTAAAATATCCGAAATTAGTTGGATTACTCCCAATTCTATAAGCTTTTCGCACGTTTTCGTAGCTATTATGAGCGCCAAGTGTGTCTCGAGCGATAGCTTAGCGTACAGACGTGTTGGTGTGATCTTGTTCGAGATTAGAACTTTCTTAGATGACATGGATGGTCACGTGGCCAGAGCACGAAAAAATATTAAAGGCGAACTGTCGGAAGTCGGTACTAGTGGTTACTACATAGATGGCCTATGCGATGCCATTGGTATTGTAGCCTTAATTATTGGTGTGTTTATATTTTTGAGGAATAATCCTCCCAGAAGGGGCTATATTCAATTGCCGACCATCGCTAGCGATAGCGATCGCGATAGTGGGATAGCGTACAGGATTAAAGTAACTACCAAAAAAGTGGCATTGAAAGTTTCTTGCTTTTCGGGTCAAATTCTGTTAAGTTCCACCGGTTGGAACAGGTATATAGCCCTATACCAAGACATGCTTGGTGGCCATTACAATAACATCGAACGCCAATTAATAGTGTTGCGAAGTCCGTTTTTCTTTATTATAGTGTGGTTATGGAGGATAGTTAATGTACATAATCTCCTACATTTCTTGTTGCTGTCGATATTTTGTGATAAATTGTGGGAATTTTTGCGGGGTATACAATACGTAGGATTCGGTATACTTCTTAGTGCTATTTGTGTAACAGAAATCCATATTTTAGATGTTAAAAATTTCCTGTATAAGAATTTAACTAATGGCGCCACATATTAGTTTATTATTAGACGAAATGAATATTTATTTTTTTATATATACGAAATCATGTGCATATATCTTATGGATTTATTGAATTCAGTAACTTCGGTAAATAGTTACTAAGTGAAATTATTTTTTTACGTATTCTCGCTTATCATATTAAATACAGAGTGTAACAAAGCATTTTAAAATTAAACGAAACAGTTCGCTGTAGAACAAAGCAATGACCAAGACGATTGCCCTACCTAGAGTTTCTAAACTGTTCAATATTACAAAATCATTTACTTGAATTTGTCATGCTTCAAAATTGTCAATAGTTTGTTCATCTTTATGTTACATAAAGTATCAAACTGTTTAAATTCTTGTGTGAGCAATTATACGGGCTTGTTTCCTAACGTTCGACAAAAACTCAGGGAGTTTTGAAATGTTATTTTATTGCTTGAAAATACTATGTACACTGCTAGCCATAAGTGTTTGCCCATCCAAAAAAAATGGAAAAACAAGTACGAGGCGTGTTTTTTAAGTAAGAGCAGTGTGAAAATAAAAACCGAACTGAAGAAAATTTTCACAAACAAAATTTATTTCCAGATTCTACATACATTTCTTTATTCTACAACATACAGCTGCCAAGTTTGTTGAAACACTTATCAAATCTTACAACTAGATTTTGAATACCCTCTTCATAAAAATTTGCCGCCTGCTCCGATAACCAAGGGGTCACGGCCGTTTTCACGTCTTCGTTATCATTATAGTGGTTGCCTCCAGACGTGTTTGAGATAGCGAAAAAGAGGGAAATCGCTCAGCGCAAGGCTGGGGCTGTAGGGGGGCGGGGGGTCCAAAACTTCCCAGCCAAAAGAGTCCAATAAAGCTCGGATCTGAGCTGCGGTGTGAAACTGCAATGCATTGATGCATGGACTAACAAAATTCCCTCTGTCAGCATGCCGCGTCTTTTGTTTTGAATCGCTCTGCGTAGCGAAAGTCGTTTGAAAGAGTGCTAATGGTGAAACATTTTCGCTTCAACTGAAGCCACCATATCGTCTGTAATCATAAATGGGAGACCGGAGCGGAACTCATCATGGAGTTGTAACCGTAACCGACTTATTTCAAGTAAATTTCTAGACTTTAGTCCCTTCTTAATGACCATACCACTAATTCTGATTATATATAGTCGGAATTATCGTACAATCAGGCAATTATAGTTATTGTTAGATAATTTTGTTTCTATCATATTATTTGAAGAGCATATACAAATACAATACCCATTTGAATTATAAACTTTCTTAAGAATAAAGTATAATAATACTATCTATTT
This sequence comes from Dermolepida albohirtum, assembly GCA_031893035.1. Classification (NCBI taxonomy): domain Eukaryota; kingdom Metazoa; phylum Arthropoda; class Insecta; order Coleoptera; family Scarabaeidae; genus Dermolepida; species Dermolepida albohirtum. Next base: position 129,388 of record JAVIWB010000573.1, on the reverse strand, counting down.
ATTGGCATTAATATAATTTTTATGATCGTTATGTAAAATTTAATCAAGTGTCCATACTATGAGCGGGAGTGTATATAATATACAATACCTCTGGTTACTTAATTTATGGTTTAATGTAATCTTATTTAAAATTTCCGAGAAAAAGGGGTCTTTATTTAATACCAAGGTTGTAAAATTGTTGTCGATAATTTAGTTTTGAAGTACTTAAATACATAAATACCGAAGAACATGTATGTATGTATGTATTATTCTTTTAATTAAACTTTAATGACTGGTTTTAGTTAGTCTATAATATTGTTTATTTGAACAATATGAAAATATATGCGTGAGCAAGCACTTATGGCCTCGTTTTGTCTATATGTATATATATATATATGTGTGTGTGTATGTATGTAACTATGTATGTATATACGTATGCGTATAAGCATCGTATATATGTGTTTGTATGTGAGTGTGTGCTTTATTGGGTTATTTTAAGATTTCTGTCCTGGATAATTTTTTCGAGAGGCGCTTTATTTCGAAAATACAAGGCGATGAAGGTTTTAGAACAATACTCTATTACTTACTATTACATATAAAGATTCTTAATCTACAAAAATTGCTGAAAATGATTACCACCAGCTATTATATAATTACTAATAATATTAATCAGCTATCTTCTCCTCATTGAGTGCCGAGCTCTTTCAAAAAACACCGGGGATTGTTTCTTCTTCAAATCTTCTTCATTTTCCATTAGAGTAGTGTGTATTAAATTTAAATAGCTCAAGAAGAAAACATTCTCAAATGTTTCACTCATCGTATCAGATTCCAAATTTTTTTTTTTTTGCAAAAGTCCTCGTAAAAGTCAAAGGAGTTTGAAGTACAAAAACTAAATTAAATGATAAGAAAATGAAAACCATTTGATATTTTAACAGAGGATTAAATAACTGCACCCGTACAAATCTTTTACTTTTGTGTCATATTTATATTCCAATTTTAATTACTACTACACCCACAGACCATTTTGTCTAATACTTTAACAATTTGAAAACATGTTCAGTTGTAAAATCTTGAAGATATTGATAGCGCAGCCTGTTTTGTGTAAGGTTTCTCTTAAAAATGACAGGACCATAAACAATAATCTATGAGTAATACATGAAAAAATAAACATATAATTGATAAACGAACGACTACCGGCTTGAAATCACCGTATTCTTAGTCATAACCTCATGGAACGAACAAAGTTAGTAATATGATTAATGGAACGGAAGTACTTCATTCTAAAACAATAAAATATGTGTGCGTAAAGCAATATTTCATTTAAAAAAAGCAACAAATACTTAAGATTTTAAATCATGCTTGCAATACTTGAATATTTGAATAGAAGTTAAAATACAGAAATGAATTTTAAAAAAATTGATGGAGGTACATCTCTTTGGAAAGCTAATTAAGAAACATATTACAATATTAAGGTGATTTACAAATAGTCCCACAATAGCAACCTAATTTGTTGTAAATAAAATATTTTCCGTACATTGGGAATATATCAGATGTTATATGTAGTATGCTACAATGTCAACATTGTGTTGATTCTTGTAAATTTATTTTATGCAACCCAAAGGGACAAATCTGATCAGAAAGTCTAGGTGGCATATAATTAATTATATTGTTATATATTTAATAATAATAATAATCTTTAATGCCCAACAGTTACACGGACCATTTACAGGACATAATGCACTTAAAAATAATAGGGATTCTCGTATAATACATTGGCATTTCTGGACGTATGTACCAGTGGAGCCTTGTAGAGAACATTGGTGCTTACCCTAGCTATTGAAAAGGTTGCCGATGATCTAGTGTCAAAACTAGGCACGAGGAAATCAATCTGGGACAACAGCACAGAAGAATCACCAAAATTATTTATTAATTTATAAAGAAAACCGCCACTAGCTTTCTCCCTACGTATACCAAGAGACTCAAAATTGTGCCTAGCAAGTAGACCCTCATACGTCGAACCAAAGGCAGGATAATGTCCATCAATCCTGTAGGATAAATATTTAAGGAACCTCTTTTGGACACTCTCCGGGAGTAACTGCTGCTTTAATAGTATTAGTTTAAAAGATAGTAGGACATTTTTTATAGTACGAGGAAGTCTTTTCTTTGAGATTTAAATTTAATTAACACCTGTACAGACTCCGGTAATTGAGAAAAGACAAAGATGTAGGACGCCTTAGAGTTATTTTTGTATTTAATATATGTTCTACATCAGCGCTAAAAATTGCAAAATCACAACGTGAAACATAAACAACAACAATTTTTTACATAGCGAAAAAGCACATATCCTTGAATAAAGACCTCATCTAATTGAGGTGAGTTGTAACATTAATAAAATAGCGAATTAATTAACAATAGGTGAAGTCGACTGCACAGAAAAGAATGCCATATGGGGCAATAAACTGTGATGATTAAATTTAAAGAGTAAATAGTATAGCGTTAATGTATAAGCAACCCAAGAAAAAGAAAGCAGAAAAAAACACTACAAATCGATATATTAAACTTTGAATCAAAGAAGATACAAACATCAAATTTGTAGAATATAAATTCAATTGCATGACTATAATAAGATTGCGTAAATACAAGTATGGTTATCTAAATCTATTCTAATTAACACAGACAAAGTATTTATTAATATAACATCTCCAAAAAATTTCGTTTAGATAGATTAAATTCAGCATCTAAGATCCCAACGTTCTAAAAATCAAAAGTGCGATGCATTTCATTACAATGAGTGCTTAGGGTAGCAACAGGAGACTCCTTTCTAACATCATTAGTGCGTTGTGATTTTCCATTTTTCAATTTCTATGAGGTTTGTTCAATATAACAACCCGAATAATCACCGCACTGTATAAGATAGATGATATCTGATTTCTCCAAAGGGATATCTTTATCTTTCAATGGAGAATAAAAAATATCTATCCTTTTTAAGAGATACTATTATGGTACTTTCATATTTTTTAAATAAATTGATCAATTTCGGGGTTAGATTAGAGATATGTCGTAATTTCTTATAAATGGGAAGACCTGTAAAAGGATTTGAAGGGGGGGAGGCAACTGCATTCATTTGGGACAAAAACAAATGTTTTAAAAAAAAAATGGATAATTCTTACGTACTAAAATATCATTAAATATTTAAATTCTTATCCAGGAATTGAGGATGGCACATATTAACTACACGACGGTTCTTTGCTAGAACTAAGTTCACTTTATATCCCAGAGGACGACTAGATTTGAAATTAAGATACCTGTCTGAGGTTGTAGGTTTGCGGAACCAATCCATCAAAATTGTATTATTCTCACTACGAACAAGAACAGTGTCTAAGGAAAGAACAAAATTATTGGTTTCCGTTTCAACAGTAAATTTAAATTTATTATGGAAGCTGTTATAGATATTCAAAGTGTAGTCAATTTTGCCTGGTGGTAGAAAACGTACAGACACTCAAAATCAGTTCAAGATTTGACATAATATAGAAGCGTGTTCATGACTATTTCTGCTAAGGAAGGATTAACAGCACCTCTCATAGGGAATCTGGGAGTGTAAATTGCCATTGAAAACAAAGTTAGTATTGTTAAACAGAAACGCTATTAATTCTAGGGAAAAGGATAAATGTATTGTGCAATTCTCCTAATTACATAATCCCAAACAATTAAATTGATGATTTGAAATACAAGATCTAAAGAAATGTTAGTAAACAAGGATACGTCAAAAGAGATCAGAACAAAACCAGGACGCAATTGGAACTTACCAATTTGCTGTGAAAATTCGAAACTGTCCCAAACTCTGAACTTGTAATTATTGAAGGAAATATCAATGATATTGGCCACGAATTTTGAAATTTTCTGTGTCGGAGATTTTATCAGGAAATAATTGGAACCATTTTTCTGTATTTTAAGTCATAGAATTTAAGAGTCGTCCCAGTATAGGCTTTTAACTCCTTGACTTTATCATCGTTGTTATGGCCTGCCTTTTTTAATTTGTTAATTAAATTATTCGTAGATCCTTCGTATTTTGAACTTGGACCTGTTTTTATGACAGCGTACGTCTCAATGTCCGACTAGAGTTCGTTAGCTTTCCAATTGTAAGTAGTTTTATCGATTTTGATTGTAGAATTGCCTTTATCCGCTATCGTGACTATATCAGATTTTTTTTTTTGATTTGATCTTTATTAGTATTTTAAATACTTTTAAAATTTGCATTATAATAAAAATTTTACAAAAAAGGTAAAATTTTATGAATTTAAAATTAAAACTTTAAGTTGATTTCAATAAAATTAACAAATTAACTTGTTTCTAACAAAATTAACACATTGTCTTTTGAAAATATAATAATTTCTTTGAGTTTTCAACTCATTCGGGATTTCATTATACAATCTAAGTCCCTTATAGAATAATGAACGCTGCATTGATGTAGACGTTGTTCTTTGTAGTCTAAAGTTTTCGGCGTTTCTAAGCTCGTATAGAGAGAGATAGATAGATATTATCTTTTAGGTTGGGGATCAGTTATCTACAATTGACTCAGTGCATAAAATTCGAGGATGCTGTATTGCAAAATATTTATATTTTTGGACCATATCGAAGGATTTAAAAAAACGCCAAACAATAAGTTTTTTTTACAAAATTTTCGTTTCTATTTCTTCGGTTTTCTTTTACTACTTTTTGAAGGAATTTCAACATTTCATCTGATGATTATTGGAAAACCTATTACCAAATTAGAATTTCATAGCAATTTTCCATTTTTTTTCAAAATTTTCCTTGCCAATCAGTTACTAGTAGCAAAGTCTGAATTATTTACCAGGGCTACTCAGGAATGACTCAGAATTGCTCAACAAGACATAGTTTACATATTGACATTTATTTTGGCCTAATATAGTACTATATTTGCGTCAGGGTTTAATTCATTAAATCGTTTTAACAAAAAAAAAAATGCACGGCGGAATAGTTTGCAAAGTTAGTGTTTGAATAACTATGTCATTGAAAAAAAGTGCGTTATTGTTGTGCAAACTTCACGCAATTGCTTTATTACACCTAATATTTTTTAATTGTATATGCAACATGCAAGAAATTCAAGATACTCTCAATAGCTCGATGATAAGTTATTGGGTTTGAATCCTAGATCGTCTTGTGGAAAAGTTTTCGTGTTTTCTTTCTCGTTTAAGGTAAATACCAACAGCCAAAAACCTTTAAGTTATTTCGAGAGCCTAAACGTGCCAATATAGGTTGCAGGATATTGGGGAACGTGAGGGCATGGTTTTATTGTACGAAAAAAGCACAACCTTGTATTTTGAATGACCCGTTTCGTTCTGAGTACGCTTGTTTGTTGCTTTGTTAGCTCTTAAATACATATTTCGTTACCAGTAATTGATGCGTTGTTATTTTCGGAATTGGTTTTATTTTGAATTTGTTTACTTTTCTTTTTCATAATAATATGATAATCTGTGGTTAACATGGTTTTATTCACTAAACACGTATATTGTTTGCAATACGCCTAATCTCATTCTTCTATTAGATACATCTCTTCCTACATGTGTTGTCAATTACAGGGTTGCCAAAGCAGCAGAGATGCCAAATCTTTCCCTTCAGTTACAACTACATACATATACATTAAATATTTTGAATATGAAATCATACAGGTTCCCTTGAAATACGTTTCAGATCCAAATAATCATTTAAATTTAAATAGATTCAAATACTATTACTAGAATGTTTGTAATTAGGTGTAATAAATAAAATAATATGATTTAAATGCTTGCCAATTTAATACTTTTATTTATATTTCGTAAAGCAGGGCAGACAAATAGATGCGACCAATTGTAGTCTTCATCAGGCTTTTTATTTGGAAAATTTTAATTTTATAATTCTTTATAATTTTCTAACCGACTATTACGTACATAAAGGTAGTAAAGATTATTTCATTATTGATTTTGATGGAAACCCAAAATGAGCGATCATTTTGCAATGATTCGCAATCACTTTTGAAGCTTCTCAAATCATGTTTTCCACAACGAATCGAAAAAGAGCATACAGCTTGTACGAACAGTTTAAGTGAATAATTCTTGGACATTTTCCATTATTTATTTAGATCTTTGTAATTTAAAAGGAATGAATCGAACAAATTGAAAAATTAGAGGAATTCGTAATAAAAATATTTCTAAAAAAATTAAAGATTATTATCAAAAATTAGTTCTCCAAGGCCAATTCTAGTCAATAACGTACAACGAATATATGAAAATTAAACGACTAATTCTCGTTTCATTACTCTAAATATTTGGTGAAGAGGCGTATATTAGAAACTACGACCATTGCCATACATTAATTAACAGTCATTCTAGGTAATATTTTGCCAAAAAGTTCGTATAGCCATTGACAATAGATTACGTTATACATTTTAATTGTTGCTTATTGCGTACATTAAATTATAAAATAAAATTTAAATTTTGGTATTATTTAAATAAAGACCATATGTATTTCTTTTTTTATTGTAATTATCCAATTTACGTATGATGACAAAACCTCTAAAGTTATGTACATAATGGGAATGCAACTTAATTCGGTTACTTTTTTTTGTAAAAAAATGCCTTTATTTTATAATCGAAATGAATGAACATATTATTCAAAGTATTGTCCATCGGAAGCTACAACTTTTCCCCATCTTTCGGGCAGTTGATGGATTCCTTCCCAAAAGAACCGTTCATCTTTTGAGGCTAAGAACGAACTAAGCCAATTTTTGATTCCTTCAACTGAAGTGAAGCGTATTCCAATAAGAGCATTCTGCATCGATCGAAATAAATAGTAGTCAGAAGGGGCAATGTCTGGGCTGGGTGAGATAAAACTTCCCAGCCGCTGTTTTCCAAATAGTTTTTAACTGGTCTTGCAACATGAGGCCGAGCGTTGCCATGATGGAATATTATAGACTCATGTCTGGTCGCACATTCTGATCATTTTTCGCCGATTGCTCTCTTCAAACGAATTAATTGTTGTCTGGTCAACCGTAATAGAATCACTAGGTTTTAACAGCTCACAATGGATAACACCCGTCGAATCCCACCAAATAGACAGCATTACCTTGGCACCATGAATATTTGGCTTCGCCCTTGATGTTGATGGCTGCCCAGGCTTTACATAAGATTTTTTTCGTTTTGGATTATCGTAATGAATCCATTTTTCATCACTAGTAATGATTCGATGCGAAAACGATTCCTTTATATGGCGTTCAAGCAGCATTTGCGACATGCAAAATCGTCTTTCAACGTCTCTTGGCTTCAATTCGTGTGATACCCAATTTCCTTGCTTTTGGATGAATCCCAATGCTTTTAAACGTTATGAAACGGCTTGGTGAGCTACTCCCAACGTTTTTGCAAGTTCTTCTTGCGTTTGACATGAATCTTCATCCAGTAATGTCTCCAGTTCCTCGTCTTCAAACTTTTTTGGTTGACCTGGACGCGGTCTGTCTTCAACGCTGAAATCACCGCTTTTAAAGCGTCGACACCATTCACAACATGATTTTTTTGTTGGAGCAGATTCGCCATACACTTCTGTAAGCAATCGTTGAGCTTCAGTTGCACTTTTCTTCCAATTAAAGCAGAAAATTAAAACTTCCCGCAAATGTTATTTATTTAACACAAATTCAGACATTTTCAATAAGCTCAAAAATAATGTTGTACAAAATTCAAAACAGTGTAACTAAATATGGTTGACAGATGTCAAACGTTTTCAACTAAAAAAAAAAAAACTGCTGCCATACTCAACTATATATATAACAACTAACGACCTCCATCGAAAAGTAACCGAATTAAGTTGCATTAATTAACAGTCCAATATATATAAATAGAATAAATTCGAACGGTCTCATCTTCGGTATTCATTATAAAAATTAATTCATATTACGTTAATTTTTTCTTTAAAATATGACACAATTTATCTCACATCTTTGATATAGTGTTCGGCCTGTTTTCTAGGCCCGGTTTTTTAATAGAATTTTATGTGTCCTACATTGTAGTACATCCACGTGTAACATTCAGAAAACTAAGACAATAATCGACATTTTTACATTGTTAAGGTAAAGGCAGTCTTAATACTGTTTACTGTAAAAAAAAGGATTTCATATTATCACCGTACAAGTTACTATTGGAGATTAAAACCTGAATCAAGCTCAATAAATTTCATTTAGAAAAGTATTTTGAAATATACAGTAGAAATCACTGTGGTACGTAAGTCAACTTAAAACTGAAGAGGCACAGAGAACGTATATTTAACCAGTAAACTAATGTATAATCGAAAAGAAGGTGGATATATGGTAATTCGTCAATTGACAAATATTCCTTGTCAAATAATTCATCAAAACGAACCCCTATCTATACATATTTTGTTATTTGTTCATAGTCGCTTATTTACTTCAAGATATTTGTTAAATAACAAATAAATATTGCTCAGCATAAATTCATATTTTCAGGAGAAGGTTTCTATGTATGTCATTTTGCGTAAATAATACCAATTACACGTACGACAATAATAATTCTACTTGTAAAGAATATTTTATAAATGTCTAAAGTTAATAGATCGTACAAAAATAATATAGTTCAAAATCATAGATTAAAGACCGATTGAAATTAACATCAGACATTAAGATTCCATAGACATATGTAAGTATAAACATGAACCTCAAACTTGAACTTGAACAAAAATTTGGTCCATAACCACAGATTTGAACTCGTATATAAATACCCTAAAAAACATTCATAAACATTGTTGCAGAAACATAATAAAGGCATATCTTAAGCTTTGGGCTAATAAACACCTATTTTTGCCGTCCCCCATAAAATTCCCTTTTACGTAGATTTACGTATTCTCATGATTTCTACTGTGTATAATCAAAAACCTTAATATACCCTTTGGAATTAAGCTACATACAAATTTGGCTCATTTTCATTGGTCATTTTCCAATTGTTTAGGCTCAATTTGGTTGGTCCTTTCTTTTGTAATATTTTTGTTACAGCATCGTCCCATATCTTCCTCTATCTACCCTTGGATCTTTTCCTTATATGGCATGTCATATTGTCATATTCTTTTGGTTTTTTTTTTCTAATTCACGTCAAGTGCTGAAATCATCTCAACTAAATACTTCATAATTTCATTGCGGATTTAATCTATTCTAGTCACCCCAACTACAGCTCTTAAATACTTGTTTTTTACTGATTGTGGTTTATTTTTTTAACAGCTTTGTCTGAACTCAGAACTCTCTATTATATATCAGAATTTATATATTGGAGTAATATACTTTATGTATGTGAGAATGAAATATAGTATTTGAACAAGCTAGTATATAGAATGGAAAACTATAAAATTCAAACCCGCGTACATTATTTAAATGAGTTGTAATAAGATCCATATATTTTTTAAAATTTTGCTCGATTTTTATTCGCGTGTTTTATATGTCTGCGTAATATATGATTGCTATTTATTATTAATTTAAGACAGTCGAATAAAAATTTGATGCGTATTGCTACTGTATAAAACACAAGTTCAAAATCTCCAAAATAAATATTCCTTTAGACACACGTGGGAGTTGTATATGATATGATTATAGCACCTATATATATTACAGGTTTTTATTTTATACAGATTAAAGTGGTCATCTAAATATATCACAATATTAATGCACGAAAGAAGAGTAAACAACATTAACTTTTCCGTCGTTTCACTTTGCATAATATGTGTATACGAAATAATTGCTGTTTGTATTTTATTTGTTCTAGCACTTTCTTAATTTGAATCAAGGACATGTCAATAAAAAATGCCGCAAAAAGCTGTATGTAACTGTACATGTAACTTCAGGCGTGAGTGCAGTCGTATCCTCTTGACCGGATAGTGTGTACAGTCCCCGGCAAAAATATTAGTGCCACCTGTAAAACATTTTTCGTTATATAGCAAAACAAAACAAAGAATTTAACAAAAAATATTTATTTTAAGTAATATAAGAGTATTGCTTTTGAAAAAATTACTAATATTTCGTTATTGCACCCTTTGTTCTTATCACAGCTGGTACCCCCCTCGGGATACTTACCAGACAGGTTTTTTTTCGACTCCTTCATCGTGCGAGCATTTTGGATATCTTGGATATTGATCTTCAGTTATGAGTGGTGGTACTTCTTTTTGAATAGACTACCGACTTCAGTTCGCTCCATACATTTTCAATAGCGTCTAGCTCAGGAGAATTTCCCGGCCATGGAAGCGCTGGCAAATTCACCGACTCCGAAAAGGTCACAAATTTTGCCATACGACAAAGAGCACTGTTATGCATAAAAGTATAAGGACCTTTATTAGGGTGTAATTCGTCTAGATACGGGAACAGAACATCCTCCAATATGCGTTTGTATTGTCTACCATATTGTGCTTTTGCAATAATATAGGAGCTTGGGGCCTTCCGATGCTCTGCAAGATCAGATCATGATAGACGATGGAAGCTTTACAGTTTTCACCGTACAGCCTTCACTGTATCGTTCGGAACTTCGTCATCTCACAAACTGAGCTCTTTTTGTTACCGCTTTTACTTTTCATTACGCTACTAAATACGATTTGAAAGTTCAAAAATCACACGAGATTTTTAGCAAAAAAGTTTTATTAATAAATATGTACGCCCTTATTTTATCTAATCTTTCTCCAGTTCTTTATTGCGAAAACGAGCTTCATTGCATCAGTTAGTTACTTTTACTGGACGTTTACATTTTAAGCCACCCTCGCACAAGCATCTGCGAATTGTTCGCGTGTCACTAATCCGTGTCTTTCAGAGGTAATTTTTTTCGATACTTCTCCTGCATCGTCTACTATTTTGTTCTGCTAATTTTAGGACATGTCGATCAAGCCGAGTTGTACTTATTCTCTTTCTGCTGCAAAATGAACGTGCGGTACTTATGCTAGTAACATTTTCTTTGATTAAACTTCATCAAAAGCAAGAAAGTGACTCGATCCATATCGTCTAATCGTATCACAAATAAAAACAAAAGAATTCATTGATTAAACGTAAACAAAACCTACACAGCGTCACACAGGAACATAAACTGAAATACTGTTACAGTTTATTCATTTACTTTGATTATATTAATTGAAATAAAGAAAATTTTAAAATTGTCAAGCGGACTGTATCTTTTTAAGAATTATATCAAAGCTGTTTCATATAGTGTATGAGATAGTCTCACCAGATTTCTATCACACGATTAGTACTTCCGAAATTTGAAATAATTCTGCACTGACTTGATCATTTTCTTTCAGGTGATTTAAAAAATAAAATCACTATAATATATAATGAATGAGTTTATTACTTCGAATGTCTCTTACCGTGCTGTATCTGTACCGTTCTTCATAGCAAAACGAACAAGAAAAGATCCACTTGACAAATGTATCCTCATTTGTGTTCAAGTTGTTTGGACAACGTTAATAGATGGTATCTCACAATATAACATATATATTGGCTTTTAATTAATCATTAATATGTTGCGGTCGTGTCTAAATGAAACACGTGATGATATTTTCAAACAAATGATTATTTAAGAAATTCCGATTCTATAAATAATTATGAGCAATTACATTATATAAATTTATGTAAAAAATACCACCCGTAAGTGATCGTTATCTATCGTGTAAAATGTTTTCGTTATCCATCTGATCTTTAAACAGTAATGTAAAAAGATGCTCAATCAAAATCAGTTTCCTCACAAATTACATAATTTTGAAACTTCTGATAAATTTTTTTAATACTCGTGCGTGCGTTGTTGTGCTTGATAATCAATGATAACAAACAAGTGTATCAACAATTTTTTAAATGGATGCATTTATTCAATAAAAATATAGCAATATTCGTCAGAATTGATAAACTGTGATCATGGAATTTTTCAAAATTTATTGTTTGGGTCTTAACTTCAATCTGTAGTCTATAAAATTAATAAATTACTTTCCTTTTTCTTTGGTGGAATTCTAACTAAATTTATACTTATCTACTTCGTTACTTAAAAATACGATTTTTAAAATATATTATCATCTAATAATTGTAGTACTTTAATTGTCGAGATATATAAAGAAGACGACATGTAATCTTCATCGTGTTTTCTAACCTTTACCTTAGGATAAGCTCCAAATAAATAGTGCAAACATTTTGGAAGTATAAAAATTTTCTTTCGAAGACTGGTACAATGTTGCACATTGGACTTTAAGATATTATGCAAAATAAATTAAAAATCAACATTAACTTGATCCATGATCTGGTTTGTAGACTTTCGCGGTCGTTGTCCATGGTAACTTCATCTTGGCTTCTGAGTTGGAACCAGAATTAAATCATGTCACCAACATCCTAAAACACAATAGTTTTTCCAAACATAATATTCAACAAACTATACACCAATATCTTATCTCTAGAGCTCCACAACCTAATATCCAGCATACATCATCCCCTCTTGCTAAACTAACTAGACTGGTGCGTGTAGCTACTTATACACTTGCGGAGAATAGGCTTGAAACTGAGTACCATAAATAATTCAACTCTTTTAAAGTCCTGTTCCGAACCAGTCATTACTATGTCTGACAAATTAATGATGACGGTGACCGGCTACAACAAACAATTCCATCGTAACCGTAAGCTTCATTAACCCATTGAGTATGGCAGTGGCCCCCTATAACAAACAATTCCATCATAACCGTAAGCTTCATTAACCCATGACAAGCGGCGCCCCTATATAAATCCATTCACAATCTTGAACACTTACACCAGTTTCAGTGTAACAACAACAGGTAGTTAAACGCTGAGCATGTCTCGTCCAAGTGAAGACGAAACGTTGACCCAATAACTTTAATGAGTTTCATTACATGATTTTTTAATAGAACAAGCTTCTGTAATGAAGATAGTTATCTCTGTCTTTTTGCAACTACTTGTTAAGAAAAGGAAAGATTCTAAAGATTCCACCTTGAAAAAGTTTTTTTACCGACTTGAATTAGATATTCTGTCCCTTGTTTACACACATAGTACTTGGTCTGTTTCATTTGCTAGTGTGGAGTGGCAGTATTTTAATAGAAAATTTATTCTCTAATTTCTGCACTGATAATTATTTGTAGCGTAACTGCAAACAAGATAAAGCAGTACAGCAGAGAATACGAATATTTTATATTTATTATATATAAGTACATTTTTGTAACGAGAAAAATAAACTCTCTTTAATGAAGTCATAGCCTATAGGTGTCATTTAAAAAAAACAAAGTTTGATTCATAATCCAAAAAGAGCAAGTCTGATAAAAAATAGTCAACACCAATTGATAGAAGATATAATTACATTAAAACTTTTCCTTTTCAACTTTTCTCTAAATTCAATAATTAAGTAGTTAACTTCCCTGTAAATATCTACTAAATTGTGAACTTTTGGTTGCGCCGTCCATATTTGCAAAGAAATATGGGCCAATGATATCTCCGCTCCACAAGTCGCACCAAATAGTCACTCGTAATGGGTGCATTGGCTTCAGTAAAACCACGTGTGGGTTTTCTGAGCCCCAAATACGGCAATTTTGCTTGTTAACGTACCCACCAAGATGAAAATGAGCTTCATCCGAAAAGATGATTTTTTTGGCAAAATCGACATCATCGTGCAGTTTCTCGTTGGCCCATCAAACGAAGCGAAAACGAAGCGGATGATCATGCGGCTTCAACTCTTGAACCAATTGAACTTTGTAAGGCGTCATACCGAGATCTTTTCGCAAAATTAGACGTAAACTGGTGCGTGAAATGTTCAATTCTTGAGAACGATGACGAGTTGATGTTTTTGGATTTTCGCACACTCTCAGCCACAGCTTCGATATTTTCGGCTGTACGCACTGTACGAGCACGCCCACGTCTTGGCGCATCAACAATGAAACCAGTTTCACGAATTTTAGCAATAAATCTGCGTATACCGGGCACTGTTGCTCCTTCTCTGCGACCAAATTTTGTATGACATTTTCGTGCAATTTCCGACCAATTGTCTTTGTTTTGGAAATAAATTGCCAATAAATCCCAAAGCTGCTCAAGCGTAAATCGATTCATTTCGTTCAGTGGAGATAATATACTGAATTTTGTGACAGAATAAAATGACATAAGTATTGCCAGATTCGAAATAACCGGTGGTTCAAATTTAAACCGATAAATGGCCCACCCGGTGATTTAAATCACCTAATTTTAGGATGTAACACTACTGTAAAATGTTCTGCGGTATAACGAAGAAAGTAGACTTATTAAAACAACAAAATAATACATTGAATGTAAGGCAGTGAGCACATATTTGTTTTGACTGCCATTCAGAAAACACAATCTATTGACAAAGCAAACAGCGAAGTATGCATACAAACGGTTACATTTTCAAAACGTACTTAACGAAAACTACTGTTTTATAAACTTAAATTAAATAGTTTGATTTTATCGATAAGTTGTATGCATCTGATGAGTGTTATAGTGGGAGAGAATTATGTGTTCATCTCTTGGATAGAAGTAAAAGCACTTATATCGCTTATATCGGATAGATGAAGCACGAATTCTATAAATAAAATGGAAAAGTATTTTAAGCACACACAATAGATTATTTCTACATATTTATGTCCTTTTTACCCATGCATGGGTGCGAACATAATTGCGTACTTGTTTTCTCTCAGAATTTTATAAATCAACCACAAAATATTGAGCGAAATTTTTATTTTTGTTAAAGAACAGCATTCTCATAATTTAGTCCGGTGAACATTATGTAAATATTTTCCCCACGTATCACTTTATGTTCATTTAACTATCTGTTGGTTGATTCAACTTATGAAAAAATTACCTTCAATATTTTGTTGAATTAAGAAACTCGTTTTTCTCAGGGTGACAGTAATTTTATTTGCTATTTTTTTAAACGAAGCAATATTTACATTAAATCGAGTATCTGATTGGCGTCTATTTTAAAATAATTAGAAACAAGAAAATGTTTCACTTTCTTATATTTTATAATGATAATTATACATCCTAAACTTTGTTACACTCTGTATAATATACATTGTATTGTGTATCCTTTCCCATTTTTATTGCAACCATGAAAACAAAAGGCGAAAAGTCGTTGTTTTATATTTGTCCTTGATTAGTATATTAGGAATATATAGGAACAGACTTCAGTATAGATAATAAATTTTCTTCCTTTCTTGCCAATGGCACAAAATTAAAAATGTACAAATTTAAAAATGTGAAAATTTTCATTCGTATGTATTTATTTACACCCTATTTATTGTGATTTTCTTATTTATTTGTATTTTTAAAAATGTAGATAGAAATAAAACAATAATAATTGGGGAACTTTAGGAATTTTTACGATACTTCCGATTTGAGAAGGAAAAGATATGCATGGCCCTATGTTTACTTTAACGTTAAGTCCTTGAAATGGTTTTATCTCTTTGTATTTAAATTTTCAACATTTACTTATAACATTTAAATATTTACTCATAATATTTAAACGTCAAATATATAGGTCGTTTGCGTAATAGATATTAGCAAAAATTCTAAAAATATCCTAAACTTCTTCGAATAATTTATAATTCACAAAAAATAATTTTGTGAATATTACATTATTGACTAAGATGTATAAAATTATAATTTATTTATCATACATCGTACTTTTCACATTATAAATTTTTTTAATAAGATATTAATTATAACTTTTAAGAACTTGTTTCTTCTATAAATAATGTTTCCGTTTCCTATGCTGATATGCTCCTGATAATTTCTTATCAAAAATTCTGACTTTGATATTTGTGTTCATAGAATTGTAAAATTGATTTAGTATGTTTGTTTTACATTTTAGTACGTATTGATATAACCATATTTTTTTAAAAACACGAGTTGACATAAAAAAGAATAGAATACGTATACCATAAAAGCTCCGGACATTATGGTTATGGAAATGTTACTATATAGCTTCCATTTATGATTGTTTCTCATTATAGTATACGAGGTTTGTTCAAAAGAAAAGGTAAATTTTGAATTTTGTGGAAAGTATTTATTTATTCATTAATATCTATTTTGTCCCCTTCAAAGTAATCCCCCTCAGATATAATGCACTTATGCCAGCGCTTCTTCCAATCCTCGAAGCACTTCTGAAATGCGCTTTTCGGTATGGCCATCAGCTCTTTCTTCGATTCTGACTTTATCTCGTCAATTGTGGCAAAACGCATTCCTTTCATTGGTCTCTTCAGTTTTGGGAATAGGAAAAAGTCGCAGGGAGCCAAATCTGGTGAATAAGGTGGTTGAGGCATGATTAGGGTGTTGTTTTTGGCCAAAAAATCA
Organism: Dermolepida albohirtum; assembly: GCA_031893035.1. Taxonomy (NCBI): domain Eukaryota; kingdom Metazoa; phylum Arthropoda; class Insecta; order Coleoptera; family Scarabaeidae; genus Dermolepida; species Dermolepida albohirtum. The sequence continues at coordinate 113,034 of JAVIWB010000573.1, read as the reverse complement.
CGAACAAGCATTGATGTGTGAGCTGGTGCATTATCGTGATGCAGAATCCGTAAATTTTTTTTCCACAATTACGATTGTTTGAGCCGTATTGCTTCACGCAAACGTTACCTAACTTCCTTATTTACTTACTTAATCCTATAGATTCTTATACCTTTCGGTGTCGAATCGAGTCTGAGATTGCAACGTGAACGGATGCGTGGCGAGAGTCCGGCAATAGGAAATTCGTAAACGAATCTTATTACGGAAATATCGCGATTGTGTGCGTGTCGGCGAGGGAGGACAGGACGACAAAGGGCGTGGAGTGGAAGCAGTAGTTGCGAATACGTAATATACAAAGTATTAAACGCGCTGGAATGAAATATTGGCCTACGACGTGGAGAGAAGGTCATACAAAAATAGAGTAAATAAATAGTTTTTACTGGAGAGACAAAAACATTGATATTTACGGTTCTGTGTGTGGTTCTTATGCTAACTTCCTTGTAGTATTCCTTATTAACCGTACGACCTGTTGGCAAGAACTCATGATGCAGCACGCCATTGTAATCGAAGAAAATAATGAGCAAAACCATCACATTTGATCGAACTTGGCCTGCATGTTCTCGGCCTTCTGTAAAGCGCTTGTACCACTTATAAACACTTTTTTGAGACAAAGTGGACTCGCCGAATGCCACAGTCAACATTTCAAGTGCCTTGGAGCACTTTATTCCATTTTTAACGCAAAATATAATACATATTCTTTGATCCATTTTTTTCAAAAGTCAAAAATCGAAGAACACACACAAACATGACTAAGCTTTTCAGTTGTCAACAACAAACTACTAATCCAAATTGGCTGATAATGCCAACATATGACTAACACATGTGTATCAACATAACAAAAAAAAATTTCAATAATCGAATGTACACAGCGTGCGAAAATTCAAAATTCACTTTTTCTTTTGAACAAACCTCGTACTTGTCGACTCAATGCAATACATCACCATCACTGAACATGTAGAATTACCTAGAATGAGAGACTATACTTTTAGAAAGTTTCAGTTATTTTCTTTAGTGAAATTTTCTCATTAAGTTATATTGTATGGAAAAACGCTATTAAAATAATATAGAGTAATCCAATTAATGTTTGATATGATTTTAAAATAAAATAAAACGCAAAAATTGTTCTGTGACACAACATGTTTTCTTTTATTCGAAAGAGCATTTTATTACAACTATGTTTTGAAGATAATGTAATTCAAATGTATACCATGACTTTGTCGACAATAGCGCATTCCATAGATTCCCAAACTTTTTAAAGTCATGGCACCCTTAACGTTCAGATTATTTCCGGTGGCGTCCTTCATATGAAGCAAAACTGGAGACCTGCTAATTTTAAGTCTAAAGTCTTAAATTTAAATAAATTCTATGCTATGATCTCTAAATTTAGCTTTTAAATTTTTATAAGACTTTCATTTTGTTTAAATACTTTGTGAATAGTTGGTAAATTTGTTTTTTTTAGTAATTGTAATAAGGAGGAGGAGGAAAACGTAAATAAATCGAAAAATAAAGAAAATCACATTTATTTTGTGAACAGTAGTAACTAATTAATACAAAACAGAGAATCATTTTAAACGTAATTGGGTACAAGTAATAAGAGTTTCAAAAATGTTTTCTGTCCGAATGAGAGGGAAGGGCTTGTTTATTTTTGATCAGTTCGTGGAATCTTGGTGATATTTTTGATAGAGCAACACGTATTTCATATTCGCTTTTTAAGGTTACCTCTATATTTAGATTTCATAACGGCAACTGCTGACAACCCACATTCACACAAGTAAGAACTGGCAAACCATCAATGATCGAAGTGCCTTGTTGTTTACTGCTGGATACTCATCTGTGATACTGCACCAAAAATCAATCAAAGATTCACACTGGAGTTTTGAATTTAATGATGAGTCTGTAGAAATATCGATGAGCTGTTCAGCTTCCTCGTTTGTGAAAATCTCAGGTATCTCTGCGTTCATAGGATCACTTACCCATTGTACTAATTTTATTTCATCTTTTGGGATGTATTCTTGAAAATAGAGCTCCAAATTGGATACGTGGCTAACGAACACATTTGTAAGTTCATGTTTTAACATCAAGCTATTCTGTTTAAGTAAGTGGTCCAAAGAAGGGAAATTCGTATTATCACCTATAGTTGTTCTTCCATAACAGAAGCTTTTTTTTTGAATCCTTCTACTTTATCAAAGAGCTGAAAAGTGTTTGCATTATTACCTTGAAGGGAGCTGTTCAGAATATTTAACTTTACAAGAATTTAAATTTAAAATTACAATTTAGCCAAAAAATCTTCGTCACTGAACATATTAGCAAGAGCATGATTTTCTTCGAGCAAAAATAAAAACATTTCATTTCTCAGTTCATACTCTTAGCAAAGAATTGCCCAGAGATCATCACCGATCACTGCTATAAAACTAAAGAGATGAATGTTCAGCGCTCATGTCATTACACATTTTAGCAAAAAAAACTAGCTTTATGGGGTCTTCTTTTAATAAAATTTATCACCTGTATCACTAGTATCGAATACGCCGTATTCGATCAAGCAATTTTTAATTACGTTTTCGTGCACTGCGGTCAGTATCTCACGAATAACAGTTCTGATGTTGGTTTTTAAATCCTCAATTGTTGTTGGATGGTTAGCGTAGATCTTCGACTTTACATGATCCCAAAGAAAGGAGCCACACGGCATTAAATCACAGGACCATGTTGGAAAATTCACAGGACCATTCCTTGAAATAATGATAATAATTCACCTTGCAGTAAAGTGATAGATTGGTTGGTGGTATGGCGTGTAGCGCCGTCTTATTGGAACTAGTATTCCTGCAGATTGTTCGCAACATCAATTGGGAACAAATATTCGTTCAGCATTGCTTGATAACGAACTCCATTTACGGCGACATGCCGTCCTTGCTAATTTTTAATTAATTAATCTCCGGATGTAAGGGTGTCGTTTAATTTATTATTTATCCGTAAAGGAAATTTAGCATAGATTATGTGCACTCTGTGGTACACATCATCGACCAAGTGAACAAACAATTTGTAATGTTGTAAAGGTATTTGAACATGAGTTTATTATGTTGCTGGAAAAAGATAGAAAATAAATAAGTTCTAGTTTTTTCAAACTCAGCAGTCTTTTAGTGGCCAACGTCTGTATTTATATGTGAGTTTGTTTTGGAAATAATGCCACCCAATAAGTTTATGTACATTACAAAAATATTCCAATTAGCAATGGAAATATGATTCCATATTATTTGAAACTATTTACATATCTTTTTATCGTAATTTTATAGTTATAATTTTTATAATAGTCCATTGTTAATGAAAAATTAATAGAAATCTTAATATTAAGAATTACCGTAAAATATTTCTTGGAAAAATAAAATGCTGCATTAAATATGTGTTGTTATATAAATTTTAACGATGAAGATTGTTTAAAAAAACGTAAACCGGAGATGTGAATTCAGACAATTCTGTTTCATTACTTCTCACGTATATACGTCAAATGTCTAAGGAATGCCTACTGGAAACAGTAGATAACGAAGCTGGTCAAGATTTTAAATCTAAATTGTCTTCACAATTTTTTAGCTGTGATATTGTTGTTTCCACTTTAAAACGAAGTTAAAATTCCAAAATTCTTTTTCTTCCAGTAACTCTTGGCTGATCGAAACGTTTTACATAATAATACTTTATAAATGTCAAGAGTTCATTTGTGACCTAACATGTTTAAGTACATAATACAATATTTACTTGAAATCGGAGTACGGAGAGTGCTCGAATTAAACCCGCTCGCGAACGAATTCAATCCAGGCGAGTTATATTTTCTATATTAAAAAGAACTATTCTTACGAGTTGAGTTTGTGCTCGCGAGTTAAGTAATAAAACTCGCAAGCAAAAATTTTAAAATGAACGAATTAAATGAAATTGTGCTCGCGAGCAGAATTTTTTCCTACTCTGCTCACGAGTTGAGTTCGTGCTCGCGAGTTTAATGATAAAACTCGTGAACACAAATTTTAAAACGAACGAATTAAATAAAATTGTGCTCGCGAGCAGAATTTTTTCCTACCCTGCTTGAAAAATAAAGTGGAACCGCGTCACTGGTATAACTGCCGACGTTTCGTACCCACTCATACGGGACATCTTCAGGGCTCAACTACTGCTACTGAAACTTTTTAATTGTGTAATAAATATATAAACAATACTAGAAAATACTTGCTAATATAAGTATAAAATCTAAAGAACAAAAAATTAAATCATTAATCAATAAAATTTTTTAATTTTTTCTTGAAATATTAATTGTGTTCATTGCTAGTCATTTGCTTAATAATTTATTGAAAAAGTAACTTTTTTTTATTATTCAAGGAAGCATATTTTATTCCGAAACACTAATTATAGAAGAATATTTTAATCGTATTATATTTATATACACCACGTTTGAAACAATGATTTTTGTATTAATAATTACTTAATAATGACGTAAGTTATTATAATTACCCTATGTGTAAGGTTATATTAGAAGAAAAAGTCGTTTTTGTGTTTACGGGTCAAAAATATTAATTGTTATTTGATGAAGATGCGGTTGAGCTCAATAAAAGTTTATTACTATTACAACACTCCCGTGTTTTATTTATTACCTATTCCTAAATAACTTATTTTTTCTACATTTCCTTAGTACATCGTCGAAGCAGAATGGCCAGATCAGGTGGGTATTTGCCAACCAAGGAGGGTTGCTGCACTATCGTTAGCAAACAGAGTCGCCGAGGAAACGGGTACAATGGTGCAAGGAGATACTGTTGGCTACGCAGTACGATTTGACGCATGCGTTAATAAACCCAAGATAAAGGTATGTGCTTTTTATTATTTAAAATCATACGTACAAAAGTACAAGGTTATCTCTAAGTTTATCATTTGTCCCGGCGCATCAGATCAGGATCCGCTATATGAAATACATTTGCGCTCATGTACTTACATATATAGACAAATGAGAACCAGTGAAACGAATATTTCCGTCAATTGTTGATGGTCCCGAGCAACGCGTATGCATATCATTGTGCTATTAGTAAGCATCGGTACATAGCTTGGCGAAGTTATTTGTTTTACATTTTAGAATATGTCGAATATGTGGAAGGGAAAAACCAATCCTGACTTACCGCATTGGGGGAAAATGACAAACCTAGTTATCACCAGAACGCACAAATTTGAGTTTCCATTAGCATCGAGAGAAACGGGCGAACGTGTCAACGCCAGTCTATCACTAATGTTGAGCAATCGTCCGGGTAATCACCCACAGTAACCGTTAAGGGACGAACGCACGTAGGCATTGCCGATAGCTTGCATCGTGTCAGTGACGCGAAGATGCCTCGCAAAGGTGGATTGTTAACTGCAACGAGTATGAATAAATTTCTAAATCGTTTTCCTACGTTGGAATATACATAAACTGTAATTTATTATTGCATCTATCCAGTCATTTCGGCGAAACTATACACTACTGTGAACCCGGATGTTTGTTCAGCATTATTTATATTCCCATGGTCAGCTTGTTTCATTACACAAATGTATGTTTTTTTTTTGGGTTCAACATTTATACAATCTATTGGTGATGGTGTTTTAAGCAAGATTTATCCATACAATGGCGTCTGGGTTTTGCAAATTTTTGTAAGGTCAATGACAGTATTATACTTCTTATTACTTTTGTCTTATAAATTATAGATCTGGTATTAAGTTCCAGGATTTTGAAAAGCTCACTTGCTTGATTTTTAATTCCTATTTTTTTAATTAGCAGTGTTTTGATATTTACAGGCAGATTAAGAAATTAGTTGACAATATGAAGCAACGAATAGAAAACATTATTAGATGTAAAGGTGATAAAGAAAAATATTAATTAATTGTGTTTCCCATAGATATTAATACCCAAATCCCATGAATGGGGTGGATGTAACACTTAGTGATAACCCATTGACCATTTATTTCAAGCTCAACAGCCTCGACCCTGACTGCGTACATAACTTTTTTCACTAAGACTTGTTTGGAGTTCAATTTTTTTATGTAACCAGACTTAACTTTCTTGCTAGTGAACAGAAACTATACTTGTTTATTGTTGTTGTATAAGTTGTTCTTTATTCAACTATTAGGCATCCGCCATATTTGTAGAATTTCATACGTACAGTCTAAGCATAACTTTGCATTTTACGAGATAAGTTCGCTCACTGCATTATCCTTTGCTCTGATAGTTCCATTTCTAGTCGAAAGATGAAAATATCGCGCGAAAAGAATAATTCTAGGATAGACGCAGAGCGTTTTAATCAAGATCTAGTCGACAGTAGAGTTGTTCTCTATTCGACTTTCGTAATACGAGTAAATTGAAATATCATAAAATGGTATGTATATTTAGTCACCTGTTGCTATTTTAGAAATAATTCGAGATCCTTTTCAATTGAGAGAGTTTCACAAGAAATCTAACCGCATTCACTTCTTCCTTATAAAGTTGATGTACATTTCAGTGAACTACATGGCATTCATTCTCTCTATTTCAATTAACGTCACACGGCGAACATTATTTGCCCACACAATGTATGTTTTTAGTTCATAGGCGTCATCCTGTAGTAAATTGCATTCTATATTATTTTCCGAATATCATCTTTATACACGTATACAATCGCAATTGGACCTTACTTCTTTGAAAATGCTGCTGGTGAAGCTGTAACTGTCAATGGTGTTCGATATTGTCGGATGGTAACTGAATCTTTGTGGCCTGAATTAATGAATATTGATCTAGAGGATATGTGGTTTCAACAGGATGGCGCTACACCTCACTTTGCACACGAATCAATTGATTTATTGAGAGAAAAATTTCCTGGACGTGTAATCTCAAGAAACGGTGATGTTAATTGGCCACCAAGATCATATGATTTGAGGTTATGTGAAAAGTCAGGTTTATAAAAACAATCAATTCCTGCTTTGAAAGATGAAATTATTCGTGTCATTGGTGAGATAGAGTCTCAATTATGTCGAAATGTCATTGAAAATTTTAACAAAAGAGTGGACGTCTGTGAAGCTGCAAGAGGAGGCCGTTTGGCAGATATTATTTTTCGCATATAAATGTCATAACTGATACTTCAATTACCAATAAAAGGTTTTTGAAAGTGAATGCAAATTATGTGTTTTATTTATTCTTTAAAAAAACCGCGAAATTTCAAACACCCTTTATATTGTATACAAATTTATTTTTTAACTCGTTAAAAGCCGATGAACAATAACTGAAAATACCAATAGAATTACTTTCTGTACAAGGTCTAATATGCCTGCAAGGCTATAATTGGATATTGATTTGAGTTTGCAGTTATAGTACGGCAATATAATAATATAGTTTAATAAAGCTTAAGTTTTGACCTTTAGCTTTATCAAGTTAATCGTTCTGCCGATATTGAGTTGAATAAGAGTTAATACGAGGGGCACTAGAAAAAAAATGTGTCCAGCCATAATAGAAGCAAAAAATTGTGCGTTGCCTAAGTAACGTTCAATATTAATATTTTTCTACTTATGTTTCAAATTTGATTTAATTTTCTTCATTATTTTGTGCTTTATAAAGGGTTTCGCATCCAAAAATGCGTTTTGTAAAATTAGTAATCGCAGTCATCAAATTTTTTAGGAACAGAATTCTCTTACTATTGTTACAATTATTTTTCTCACATACGTAGATTACTTTAAAAGTTTTTTTTTACGGTTCAGCTACTTCTCTTAAGGTGGGGCCGTCAAAAATATTTTTGTCGTATTGTCTGAGATTTCTTACTCCGAATAGCATTTACAGATTGCTAGCATTTGCTGTCGTCTCTTTTTAGTAATTTTCTAAATAAAGTGAGTTTAGTGAAAAATGGAATGATCGCGCGAAAATTTTCAAGCCATGATTTTCTACGATTTTGAAGACGGTCTCACTCAACAAGAGTGTTACCAAAAAATCAAGCGTTGTTTTGGCAATAAAGCACCGTCCTTGGCGATTGTTGAACGGAGGTACTAGTTTCAGCGTGGACGATTTTCGCTCAAAGATGAGCATCGTGGGAGAAAGCCAGCCACTGTAGTCACTCCAGAAAACATCGGCACCATGTACAACATGATAAAGACAGATAACCAGACAACCACTGCACATACAGAGATATATTGCCGTCAGAGAGCTTTGCGCTTGATGGATTCCATTCAATTTAACGGAGGCTCAAAAAAAGCACGTATGGATTGGTGCAAAAAGTACTTAAAAGATTCAATAGAGGTCGAGCAAATTCAGTGTACGACATCGTTACAGGTGACGAAAGTTGGATTTATTGTTACGAGCCAGAAAGCAAGCGACAATCGACTCAATGAATCTTCAGTGACGAGGAGAAACCCACGAAAGTGAGACGCGGGCGAAGCTCTGGCAAAAAAATAGTGATTTCTTTTTTCGGCGCACCAATCATCTAGCTACTATTCCACTAGAGGATCATCGCGCAGTCAATTTTTTCCAACTGCGTACCAAAAAGTTCGTGAGAAATGACCAAGAGGACGAATCATTCTGCAGCAAGACCATCACACAACGCATCTCAAATATCAGGGTTTTTAGCAGCTTCACGAACGGAATTTATGACTCATCTGCCTTATAGTCCGACCTGGCATCTCGTGATTGTTTTTATTCCCATACATAAAAGAAAAAATGCGTGGATTGAATACCTCAGAAACGACTGCGGAAGCCTATGAAACGGTATCTGAAATGACTGAAGAACAATGGGCCCAATATTTCGAGAACTGGTTCCAACAAATGCAGAAATGCATAGATCATAAAGATGAAAATTTTGAAAAACAATAAAAAAAAATTGGTTAAAATAATTTTCTGTATCATCCGCAAAGTTTTTAGAGTAACCTATGTACGAGGGAGCGTTTTTATATTCGCGGAATGAGCGGGTCGTAGGGGGTGAGTAGGCGCATTGGGGGCGTGGCCTGTGCAGCGACTCATGATTAGTATAAATACGAAGTTTCATTGTTATTAGACAGTTAGTCTTTGAGCTATCGTCAACCAAGTAACATAATCAGGAGTGAAAAGTGAAATATGGAAAAAATCGAATATCGTGCCGTTATAAAGTTCCTTACCAGACAAGAAAAATCAGTCGCGACCATAATGAATGAGATGTCATTGGTTTACAGCGACTCTTGTCCAGGAAAAACCATGGTGTACAAGTGGCATAGTTTATTTAAACAAGGAAGGGAATCCCTTGAAGACGACCCGAAGCCGGGCAGGAGCATTCAGGTGACCACGCCAGCACTTATCCAAAAAGTTGAACAAATTGTACTCGAAGATGCTCGACTAAAGAAGAAATAACTCGCAGAAATGGTTGGAGTATCCGATACAACAATTTTTAAAATCCTACACGATCATCTCGGCATGTCTAAGGTCAGCGCAAGATGGGTGCCGAGAATGCTCACGCCGCCGCAAAAACAACAGCGCGTAGAATATTCGCGTGCATTTTTGGACCTCTGTAATGAAGACAAGGATGGTGTATTGAGTGGAATTGTTACTGGAGACGAAACTTGGGTTCATCATTATGAACCTGAGTCCAAACAAGACTCCATGCAGTGGCATAAAAAGGGCACAGCACCTCCCAAGAAATTTACAGTGTCACAATCAGCTGGGAAACTCATGGCAACGGTATTTTGGGACTTGGAAGGAATATTGTTGATTGATTATAAAGATAAAGGTGTTTCTATAACCGGAGAATATTACGCTTCAATATTAGAGCGACTAAAAGAAGCCATTAAAGAGAAAAGACGGGGAAAATTGACAAAAGGTGTTCTGCTATTGCACGACAACGCGCCCGTCCACAAGAGCCGCGTTGCGTTAGCTGCCCTGCATAAGGTGGGCTTCGAAATTGTGAATCACCCACACTACAGCCCAGACCTGGCCCCGAGTGATTATTACCTGTTTCCGAAAATGAAAAAAGAGCTGCGGGGTAAAAAATTTACTGCCGATGATGAAGTCAAGGAGGCAGTTTCGGCGTATTTTGCAGATAAAGAGAAATCATTTTTTTATGAGGGTATAAATAAATTAATTGAAAGATGTGAAAAATGTATCCGTCTTGCAGGTGAATATATTGAAAAAGAAAAATAATTTGTTTTTTTTATTTCCACCCCTTGTCCCCCATTCCGCGAATATAAAAACGCTCCCTCGTATATGTGTATATTTAAAATACTATTTCTTTTTGCGCACCGCGTATGCTATTCTCACCTGACTTTATACTTCATTTCAGATTTTTCATATTTTACCAGTTTTATTGAAAACCTTTTGGTCTGTTAATAGATCTAATGTATTACCTTCCCCTTTTACATTTACATAGATTAGTGTTAGCGTCGTATGTGTTCCCTTTTGTTTACATAAAACTTGATGATAGGTTCGTAATTTTATTAACTCTTAAATTGTCAGCGATGTTCTAGAAATATTGGCATAATGTAAATGTTTCTGGTTTACGCCAAATCATTTATTTCCGTCTAGTGAATTAAGTGATACGTGTGGTTAGAATTCAGTCTTGGCGAATATTTCGAGATTTGTATCTTTATGGGCTCTGGGAGACTAATAGTTTATTTTGGCGATTGCGATTTTAATTAATGCCTTACTGGATTTGTATTGTATTTACCGTAACCTTACATTGCATCCGCTCTACATCTTAGTCCAATAACAAATGCCATATGTTTGACAGAACTAATATACTATTATCATGTTGTTGGTTGTGTTTGCGATCAGAGAATTTAATTATTCAATATCCAAGAAGAACTGAAGATTCACTGATATCGAGGGAACTTAATCTTGGTTTTGTGTTTCAAAATAACATCATTTTACTATATCTGATCTTTGAAGAAGTCACAGAAAGTTATTGTTAACCAATATCCATTAGGAACTCATAATAGGTGATCTTAAATGTAAGCTGTTTCAGGTCGAAGATTCAGCTTTCCTTTTATTACTAATTTTGTTAAGTTTGAAGGACTTAATTATTTATATATAGTTTATTTTGATGATTGTAGTTATAATTGAGGATTCTTACTGAACTTGTATTTACTCTAATCTTACATTCCATCACCATGCCCACCTATCACAGTCTGATAACGAATGCTGGAATGTTAGATAGAACTAGCATACTTTTGTCGTTCCGTTGGCTATGTTCGAGACTAGAGAATTTAATTATTCTATATCTAATGGGAACTCGAGATCCATTGATATCCAGGGAACCTGTTCTTCGTTTTGTTTGTGTATTTCAAGATAACACTGTTTTACCATATTTAATCTTCGAAGAAGTCTCAAAAAGTTTCACTAATCAATATATATTACGAACTCGGAATAGTGATCTCAAATTTAAGCAACTGCAGGTCAGAGATTTAACTTTTCTTTCATTATTAACTACTTTTGTTAATCTGGTATGTAGACTTCCGCGGTCGTGGTCCATACTATCTGCTTCTGGGCTTCCTGGCTGGAACCGCGTCACTGGTATAACTGCTGAGCTCTGAAGATGTCCCATACGAGTGGGTACGAAACGTCGGCAGTTATACCAGTGACGCGGTTCCAGCCCGGAAGCCCAGAAGTAGATAGTACTTGTGTTAAGTTTTCAAAACTTAATTCGTTTGTTTATGCTTTATGTAAATTACAATAGCTAGAACTTAAGTATTTTTAGAATACTGTAACTTGTACATATCACTCTCTTGGAATTTGAATAATAGATTACACGTCTACTATTAGTTTGTAGTTTGTTTTTGTGATTACAGACATTTTTTGCTTACAGTTCTTTTTATTTTTTACTATATACAATATTATCTAAAATGTCTATGTAATGTTTAATGTGGAGAATGTTTGGGAATAATTTAAATTGAAATTAATCACTTTATTTGAGAATAATTATTAATTTTGTCGTAATTTTCTAACTTCCTGGATTGTTTTTTTTTATTATTATTGGTCGTTAATATTTATTTTTTTTATAAATTTCATCAAGCATAAAGTTAATTGTATATAATGGGTATGAAACTTAATTCGGTTACTTTTCAATGGAGGTCATTAGTTGTTATATATAGTTGAGTGTGATAGCTGGGCTTTTTTTGTTGGAAGGGTTTGACATCTGTCAACCATATTTAGTTACATTGTTGTGAATTTTGTACAACAACATTATTTTTGAGCTCGTTGAAAGTGTCTGAATTTGTATTTGCGGGAAGTTTTAATTTTCTGCTTTAATTGGAAGAAAAGTGCAGCTGAAGTTCAACGATTGCTTGCAGAAGTGTATGGCGAATCTGCTCCAACAAAAAAATCGTGTTGTGAATGGTATCGACGCTTTAAAAGCGATGATTTCAGCATCGAAGACAGACCGCGTCCTGGTCAAAAGTTTGTAGACGAGGAACTAGAGACATTACTGGATGAAGATTCATGTCAAACGCAAGAAGAACTTGCAAAAACGTTGGGAGTAACTCACCAAGCCATTTCAAAATATTTAAAAGCATTAGGATTCATGCAAAAGCAAGGAAATTGGGTACCACACGAATTGAAGCCAAGAGACGTTGAAAGACGATTTTGCATATCGCAAATGGTGCTTGAACGCCATAAAAAGAAATCGTTTTTGCATCGAATTATTACTGGTGATGAAAAATGGATTCATTACGATAATCCAAAACGAAAAAAATCTTATGTAAAGCCTGGCCAGCCATCAACATCAAGGGCGAAGCCAAATATTCATGGTGCCAAGGTAATGCTGTCTATTTGGTGGGATTCGACGGGTGTTATCCATCATGAGCTGTTAAAACTTAGTGATTCTATTACGGGCGAGCTGTACAGACAACAATTAATTCGTTTGAAGAGAGCAATCACCGAAAAAATATTATTATAATATTCCATCATGACAACGCTTGGCCTCATGTTGCAAGGTCAGTTAAAAACTATTTGGAAAACAGCGGCTGGGAAGTTTTACCTCACCCGCCTTATAGCTCAGACACCGCCCCTTCTGACTACTATTTATTTCGATCGATGCCGAATGCCCTTATTGCAATACGCTTCACTTCAGTTGAAGGAATCAAAAATTATCTTAGTTCGTTTTTAGCCTCAAAGGATGAACGGTTCTTTTGGGTAGGAATCCATCAATTGCCCGAAAGATGGGGAAAAGTTGTAGCTTCCCATTGACAATACTTTGAATAATATGTTCATTCATTTCGATTATAAAATAAAGGCATTTTTTTACAAAAAAAGTAACCGAATTAAGTTACACACCCATTAGTTTCTAAATTGAATCTCGTTTATTTGATTTAAGTATAACGATATTGTTTTTGCTTTCTTAAATAACTTGACTTATCTGTGTTAGTAAATGTCTTAAAAAATATTATTAGTGTTAACGACCTAGAATTTCTCAAAGCCCCGTTACATTTTTAAGAAAAATTACTTTTCAACTTTACTTTTAGCTAAGTTTTTGTACCTCCCTTTCGCGAGTCTAGCCGATGCACTACAGCCCTTACCTACTTATCACCGAATCCACTCACACAGAGTTTAAAAATGTAACGCTATTCACGGGCCAATCATTGTAATGTACGGGGCAAGGTTCTAACGTATTTTAAAGTGAAATATTAGTTATAACAATATCGGTGGGGTTGTAAATCCGTTGAAGGTGACTCACCGTCTTTTGGGATCAGACTCGAGTTATTTCTACTGAATACACAGGGCCTACAATAGTCGTACAAATCAAAAAACGCCCAAGTTTGCGTCATAAAGAAGTTCTCCATCTTCATGACAATATGTGAGGTCGCAAGGTTGCCAGAATTTGACTTCTCCCGACTTCTTTCTATTTAAAAATATGAAAAATTTGCAGACGATAAGCGATTAAAAACGATGATTAAGGCCTATTTTGAACACCAACAGAAATAGTTGTTGTCTGATCATTCGTTCCAGGAGAAACGGTGCAGGTGTATTGAAGTTAAGGGTGATTGCTTCCAAAATAAAATTATTAAAACAATCGTATGTCTTTTGTTTCATTATTAGGTAGAAAATTTTTCTAGATCTTCTCGTTTGTAACAGGTTTTCCAATAGGGACATAACTATTTTATCTTAGTACGTTTTTCATGATCTGTCAACGTCAGCCAAAGTTAATATTTTTATCATGGTAAAGTTCGCGAATGAGCAACGTTTGGAAATTATTAAAAATTACTACTGCAATTCTCGGTCGAGTCGGTGGTCGCAACTTTAAGAGCGCTTACTTCAATTTTCGGTCGTAATAATCGTCCCACCAGACAGGCTGTGCGTACTATAATTGATAAATTCGAGTCAAAATATTCACTATTGGATGTTCTTGTACCAGTGAGACAATACACCGGTCGAAATACCGAAAATATCGCAGCCGTAAGTGCTTCAGTTCAGAATGAGCCAAATCTGTCGATTCCACAAAGTTCACAGGAATTGGGATCCTCCCAAACCACGTTGTTGCGAATTTTGCATAAAAATCTTGGTTTACACCCTTACAAAATCAAATTAATTCAAGAATTGAAGTCTCTTGATCATTTGAATCGCTGAATCTTCTCCTAAATTTCATCGAAAAACTATTTTCAGCGAAGAAGCTCATTTTTGGCATAATGGCTTTGACAATAAGCAAAATATGCGTCATTGGACAGCAACATACCCACATGTGCTTCAAGAAACTCCATTGCAATTGCAAAAGGTGACCGTGTGGTTTGGATTTCATGCCGGAAATGTGATTGGACCATATTTTTTCGTCTATGAAAATGATCGCCATGCTACGATCAATGGAGTTCGCTATCGTGCCATGTTGGAAGACTATTTTTGGCCAGAATTTGATGGATTTGACATCAGTGATATGTGGTTCCAACAAGATGGTGCCGTATGCCACACAGCTGATCAAACAATTGCCCTATCGAAGGGGAGGTTCGCTAACCGTGTAATCCCGAGAGTGGGATTCGGCCGAGTGGCCGCCTCACTTACGCGATTTAACGCATTTGGATTTCTTTTTTTGGGGTTACGTTAAGTCGTTACTTTACATCAACAAGCCAGCAAGGTTAGAGGAGCTCAGGGACAATATCGAACCCAAAATTGCCAACGATATGTGAGAAAGAGTGGTGGAAAATTGTCTCCAAAGAATCGATCGCTGCAAACGTGCTCGCGGTGGTCATGTAAACGAGATCGAATACCATAGTTAAATGTAACATGTGCACTGCACCTGGAATAAATTTCAGTCAATTATTCTATGTTTTATTTAAATATAAAATTGTTATGTCCTTGAAAAACCCGATATTTTATAAAATACGTAACGAAATCAGTAAAATATTCAAGAACTACTATATGATTTAAATGACATTTGTTTCCCTATTAACATAAACAGAAATCATTTTTTTTATGGAATAAAGTCGTTGTAGTACAGGTGATGCAAGTACGTTGAATCACAGATTTTTACTTTTATACATTTGACCAAGTAAATTTTTTAAAATCATTTTGTGTTGTTTCTAGACAGTTAGTCCAAAGTTATCACTGTTTAGTAAGTCCAAAAAATTGAAAAATTTTTCGGTAAACAATTCATGTGAAGATTTGTTAATTAATTAAATTTTTCCATGTGTTACTAATTTCGCTTCTTGACGAAAAACGATCCCTAATCCCTAATGCCCACCTTCGTCAACACAGAACAATTGTAGCGACACTACTTTTTACACCAGGTATGGGCAATCTTTGACATGTTGTAGGCCAAACTTTAATGTGCAAATACGTTCGCGGGCCGCGTTTAAAAGTAGTGTTCATAATTTTTAGTAATAGTTATCAGACATGAAATAATACGACAATGTTATTATAATACGATTTATTAAAATAGTAAAATGAAATGAAAAAAATTGGTACAACATTATAATTAAATAGTTAAATTTGGAATTGTTACAAACTATGAAAATTAAATAGTGACACCGAAATCAATGAGACACTTGAGCTTGAATTCGGGAAACTAATTCATCGATGTTTGGATTAATTCCACTGATACAAAGACGTAAAAAATTTCCATATTATCGTCAGTCAGCCTTGTACGATATTTTGATTTAACTTTCATCATTAAAAAGAACTGTTCGCATTTATAAGTACTGCGAAACGCACAAATCAATCTTCTTCTTGCGAATTTTCTAAGCTGCGGAAAATGGTTTTCTTCGAGGTATTTTTTGTAGAAATCGCCGCATCTGTGCCTACCACAAGCGAATTTTGTTCTGAAACGCTTTCAAATGGCTATACAAATCATTTACTAAGTGTCCTTGTTTTTGAAGTTTCAAATTTAAATCATTCAAATAGCCTGTAAGGTCGACCAAAAATGCTAAGTCATATATCCATTTTGGGTCACTCAATTCAGATAGTGATTTATCTTTTAATTGCATAAAGTCTGCTATCTCATTTCTAAGCTCGCAAAACCGTTTCAGCATTTTGCCTTTGCTTAGCCATCTGACTTCACAATAATATGTTACGTCGTCATATTCGGCTGATATTTCATCCGAAAACTGACGATGGTTAAGCCCTCCGGATCGAATAAAATTGATGGTTTTTACTACGTCATTCATAACATTCTGGAGTCGAATGGACTTAGAACACAAGTTCTGTTGGTGGATAATTCAATAAAGGACTATCAAATCATCTTTTTGCACATTTAATTCAGTTGCTTTTTCATTCAAAATTCCGATGAAACCTTTACGTACACCGACCATAGAAGGTGCACCATCTGTACATACGCCAACTAATTTTGACCATGGCAAGCCAAAACTTGTGAATACCTTTTGAACTTCATTAAAAATGTCTTCTCCTGTAGTGGTTCCTTTTAGCAGCTGTAAAGCAAGCAATTCCTCAGTAACAGTGACCTCTTTGTCAACACCTCAAATAAATATAGCCAGTTGAGCTGTGTCAGACAAATCGGTGCTCTCGTCTAATGCTATGGAAAATAATTCAAAACCAGCCATACGATCAGTTGTTTTTATATCATTAGCCATCAACAGTTCGTCTCGACAAACTAATTTTTTCAAATTCATTTTTCTTTTCAGGACACAAAACACTGCAAACTTCTAACATACAGTCCTTGATAAATTCTCCTTCGGCAAATGGTTTTAATGCTAATTTTGAACTAACTATAAAACTAGCTTTCACATCATTATCAAGTTGTGTTCTTTGTTTATGAAACATTTACTGCTGTTTTTTCAAATTTGCGGTAAGCTTCTGGATTTTGTCTTTTCTTATTTGTCCTGTCAGTGAGGGCAGCGTAGGATGCTTAGTTGAGTAATGCCTCTTTATATTGAATTCTTTCATCACTGAAATGGATTCATTACACAGCAAACAAATAGGCTTACCATTGTGAAAGATAAAAAAGAATTCTTCAGTCCATTTCTCTTGAAACTGGCGACTCTCTGCATCTAATTTTCGTTTCTTTCCACCAGACATCATTTTCGTTTACTTTTCGGTCGATAAACTTAATAACAAAATGTAGGTAATTAGTAAGCACTCAAGATGCACACAAAGCCACAAAGCAAGTTGACGGCACTAGCAGTTCCCTAGGATATCGCGTGTCGAAGTTATCACCCCGGTAGCTCAAATAGAACTGAAGTTCGGGCCATCCACTAGCTTATATAGGCAAAATGAAGGAATGGTCAAGAATCGTCTAGTGTAGAACAATTGAGAAGCAATAATCTTTTGTTGTGCCGTCTCACTCTTTAATGATCGCCGCCACTCGGCTTGCTCGCTCACTTGATTCCGTGAGTATGAGTAAGTAGTGTAATATTTTTTTAATTGGGTTTTTCAAAAAGTTTCGCGGGCCGAATGAAATCTTGCAGCGGGTCGGATGCGGCTCGCGGGTCGGTGGTTGCCCACATATGTTCTACACGATCAGCAACATAGCGAATGGATAATCTGCTTCTTCGTAGGCCAGCTGTCTTGCCACATTCAGACCCAATAATTTAAAGAAATTCTTTCACACTCTAGTAGTACTAAGTAGAGTTAGAAGTATTCTTTACAGCGATACTTAAGTAAACAATGTCATCAGAAAAACAAAAGTATTTTCTAGTTCATTGTCAATGCTACTTTGACTAATCGAATGTATCTTGCTGAAATTTTTATGGTTGATTAGCAGGAACAAAATACGTCTAGTATATCAACGTTTACTGAGTGTTTATTATGGCGGCCAATATATAATAAAAGTT
The DNA here is from genome assembly GCA_031893035.1 of Dermolepida albohirtum. Lineage (NCBI taxonomy): Eukaryota > Metazoa > Arthropoda > Insecta > Coleoptera > Scarabaeidae > Dermolepida > Dermolepida albohirtum. Next base: position 94,809 of record JAVIWB010000573.1, on the reverse strand, counting down.
TTAAGTCAAAAAATTTCTATATTTAAATATCTTGATGAAAATATTCGATAAAGCTTAGAGTATATATTTTTGTATTCCCTGTAAATCCCTACTAATTTCGGAACAAATTATCGTTTTTTTCAGAAACAATGAGTAATGCACTTTAAGTAATTAATGTTTATATCCGACATCTTATATAGGATAAAAAGATCAATCAAGATGATAAATATCAAGTATGTTTTTGTTTTTTAGAAGTATTTTCTAAATATATAAATTTTAACGCAGAAAATATGAAAGTTCAAACTTAGTAGTGTCAATCAAGTTATAAATAATTTCCGTTTTAGTAAAATAACTTTATCAATAAAACCAATATGTATATCCCAATCGGAGGGAACTGGAAAAAAGGAACTACTTAGCCATGATGCGTGGGTTGTCTTTTAAGTTTTTCATATAAAACTGGAATAAAACAGTAAATAGCTTCTAAAAACTTCATTGTTTTTCGAAGTATTATCCACGAAGATTAATGTATTTTTGCATGCGCTCGATCCAACTCTGGAAGCAGTTGTTCCACTCGTTTGTTGGTACAGTCGAAATTACGTTTTTGAAGGACGACTGGAACCTTTGGCCATACAGTCCGTTCTTGATTTTCGGAAAGGTTAAGAAATCGTTGGCACTTAGGTCCGGACAATTCGACGTTTTGTTACGTGAAAAATTCAATTGTCTTGCGTGCTGTGTGCGAATTTGCATTGTCTTGGTGGAGGATGATTCGTCGTTTGTGGTTGGTTTTTCAAAACTCAGCGATGACTTGCGGTAAATAAATGTTTATATACCAATCGGCAATAAAGTTCTTCGATCTTGAAGAAGAATTGTTCATTCTTTTTGTGGTGAATGCCCCTCTGATCTGTAAGTCTTTTCGCCTTGTCACGACTTCGAGAGCGAGAATGTGTTCCGTAGCTTTGTTATTAACTACTCCTCGCTGTAAGAAGAGAATTAGTGTTAATTATTCTTTATCAACACTGAAGAATACCGGAAGAAGTTCAGAACACAAAATAGTTTGAACATCGCGCCGACTTGAAAATTGCTCGAACCGTTAACTTCTCTAAATAAATATCTGAATTTAAGCGCTCTTATTACTGCGCTACTTCGACTATGAATCTCTATAATTATTAATGCAGTCGTCCCTCTCTTTTTAAATTTTAGTACATGACCGAAGGGATCCTCATTAGAGAAATGATGACGGATCCTTTGTTAAAATCATATTCCGTCATAATCCTTGATGAAGTACACGAAAGAACTTTGTACACAGATATCTTAATGGGTCTCATGAAGAAAATTCTAAAGGTATGAAACATATTTCCGCGATAAATTTAAATTTCGATCTCATGAATATTCTAGAAACGCAAAGAATTGAGGTTAGTTGTTGCATCTGCTACACTAGACGCCCAAGATCTGCAAGCATTTTTTAACATAAACGAAACAGGTGAGAAGAAAAACGACACGGCCGTAATAATGAGTATACATGGTAGGCAACATCCAGTAGACATACATTACATCAAGGGTATTTGTTAAATCAAAACAATATTTTCAAACAGTTTTCATTGTTTAAAATTTTAGATCCTGTACCGTGTTATGTACAAGCTACCGTAGATATCGTCTTAAAAATAAATAACTCTAAAGAGAGAGGAGATATATTAGCTTTTTTAACGGGCCAAGAAGAAGTTGATCGAGCTGTTCGTCTTCTGAATGAACACGCTAGTCTACTAGAACAAGAAAATAAAAAAAACAAAATGTTAATCGTTCCTATGTATGGAGCGCTTAGCAATCACGATCAACTGAAAGTGTTTAGACATCCGCCTGAAGGGTATCGAAAAGTGGTGGTGGCTACTAATGTTGCTGAAACGTCAGTTACCATTCCAGGAATCACATTCGGTAATAGTTAAATTTATTTTATACCGTTAGAAATATTGATAGAACTTTATATACTTATAACATGTGAGCAAAAACATTTGAGGAAACTGCTGCTCCTAAAACGTATTTCGTTTAATTGTAGTACAATCTTCTTGAGGGTTTCGCCCTGTTGTCGTAGTTTCTATCGACTTTTCGCTGTTCATACTGCCAGCTTCTTCAAAATCCGCTATTAAATTGATCCTCTCCGTTGTCATTTCTCCTTATACATATATACTTTCAGTTCACCGGTGCGTGTTCGATGTTCTCCATTTGCTGTGATATATTCTCCTAGTAGACTCTTCCATCTTTTACTGAATTTATAACCGTACTCACTGTGAAAGTTTGGATGCTTTTATATCTCGATAGTTTCCTTGTTAATATTCGATTGTAGTTCTTTGTAGTGGCTAATACTTTCGCTTCTTCACAGACATGAATTGTAACCGCTGTTTGTCCAATTACTTTCCTTAATTGTTCGTTCAATCGATCTCCCTATCATTCAACATATGTAACTATTCTGGGGCTAAGCACAAATTACCACGAACAAAAATACGCGAATACAGGAAGAGTCACTCCGTAAACAGAAAACGATACAAGAAGAAAAATAATTAGGCAATTTGTTATTGCAGAACTTGTTCACGAGAAAAGACATAATGTAACTTCGAAGAAGCGAAAGTATTATCAATTTCGAAGAACTGCCATCGAATAATTACCAGGGTAGCTATCGAGATAGAGAAGCATCCAAACTTTAACCATGAGGACAATTATAGACTCAGCAGCTCATGGAAAAGTCTACTACGAAAATCCGTTACGACCAATGGAGCACGATGAATACTCACCGGTAAACCGAAGACATATTTTAAAGAAGTTGGCACTACGAACAGCGAAATGTCAATAGAAACTAGACAATACGGCGAAATCCGCAAAATTATACTACAAGTACTACAAGCGACACCTACCGTGTAAGCCTACATAATTTGATCTCAGTTCGTTCAATTAATACGCCGAACGATACCTTGTGACAGCACTTAAAATGTTTCGTCCTAAAATATTTTTGTTCACCTGATATAAATTTCAGAACTAACTATCAAAAAGTGAACTTAATGAACAAAGAAAAGTACTAGTTATTAAAGTGATGTAAAAAATTAACAAATTCTTATTTAAATTTAATGTGGTAAATTATGATTAGTATATTTGTAGCGTTATATCTGCATTAAGCAACAAACCCAAACAAATAATTTATTCCATCTTGTTGTAGTAATCGATTGTGGTTTTATGAAATTAAAATGGTTTAATAATGAAACTCATACCGATAGTCTGATCATTGTACCAGTTAGCAAAGCATCTGCGAACCAAAGAGCTGGTCGTTCTGGACGGATGAGGCCGGGTAAAGCCTATAGACTATACACCGAAGAAGAAGCTCAAAAATTAGCCGATGCAACTCCACCAGAAATGATACGTAGTAATCTCACTTACGTGGTTTTACAATTGAAGGCTCTGGGCATTAGAAATATTCTAAAGTTTCAATTTCCAAGCCCTCCTCCTGCAAATAACCTTAAAAGTGCTCTAGAAATATTGTTTGCATTAGGAGCTATCGATATAAATGGAGATCTAACGCAACCATTAGGTTATAATATGGCAGAATTTCCTTTAGATCCTCTATGTTCGAAGCTATTACTAAACGCTGGTAAGTGTAAAAGTATGTTTAAAATAAGGACATATTTAAATTGTGTTTATTTAATTTAATTTAAATCTCTAATCTAACATTCTTTAATAAGCAATAATATTGTGTTATGGGAAATGACGTATTTTCCTATTCTTCTCAGATAATTTATTAATATAACAAAGATTAATCCATCTCTAATGTTACCGCTTTTTTTTCGATTACTTTTTTGCCATCTTTCGGAGAGCTTCATAACTTCTCGTTCATAGACGACGAAAACTTTATAAGACACTGATCAACCACCTCATCTGAGTCGGCCGTTATACCACGCAAGAAGTTTTAAAGAGAACGAAACAAGTGAAAATCTGAAGGCGCAAGACCAAGCGAGTATAGTGGTTGTGGCAGCACTTCCCATCCCAATATTTTTTTATGTAAAACTTCTATATGATCTCTTGTCGTGGCGTGATGAAATACCATTCCTCAATTATTTACAAGCTCTGAATGTTTCTGGATGATGAATTCGTTCAAATTGTACAATTGCCTTGGTAAACGCTCGATAAACACAATATTTTTAAAATTCCACTACACTGAAAATATAATTTACCTATGATTAATGTCTGTTTTCGATGTCTTATGAGGCGAATCTCAGGTCAGGACCAAGATCGTTTTCGAACCACATTGTTGCAAACAATCCACTTCATATCACCAGTTATTAGTCCCTCTAAAAAATATCGTTTTTTTCACATTTAATGAAATTGAGATATCGAGTTTGCTGACGTATCATTTTCATGTGTTCATGAATGCTTGAAGAATGAATGTTTAACATTTTTGTAATCATTCGTATGTCATCAACGTCAGTGAGATTTCCTGACTGGTAAGAGTTATTAAAATTAAAATTACCAGCATAGAATCTCGTGGCATTGACGAACAAAAGAACAGTAAAATATGACGAAAATGCACATTTTGGGTCAATTTTAAACTTTTTATAAAATTTCAAACATCAGCCAAATTCCTCAGTTTTTTTTTCCAAACTGAAGTTAGAACTGTCATATGGCATAGAAAAAAAGATAGATACGAATGACTAGTAATTGTTAAAGTGAAGTAGCGCCATCTATTGTAATAATGCACCGTGACTTCCCAACAATCGAATATTTCATTCATTACATTCACAGAATTGTTATAAATAACGAGTGTTTCATTATGATGTGCTTTTTTCGATAGTGATTTTTTGACAGATAATGCGTGAGTCGTGTCAAACTTTCACGCTATTTCAGTTAAGTATTCTGTGACATTTTATTATGGAAAGACAGCGTCTACAAAATATTCAGCTGTATTACGAAAATCAGTTTTCCACGAGAAATATGTTTTGTGCGCTTAGAGCAACTTATGGTCTACGAAATCGGCCCCCAGAACGCACAATTCGCTATACCATCGAATAATTTGAAACACAATTTTCATTATTGGATTATACGCGACCGACTAGACCACATCCAGCACGTATTGAAGAAATATAGCGATGGTATCTGAGAGTGACCACGATGACTGTGAAGAATCTATTCGACGTAGATCTCAAAAGCTCGGCTTGTTGTGTTCAAGAATTAAAAGCGTCCGACCTTTCGAATCGTCACCGCTTCAGTCTTTGAACTCTTGAAAAACTTGAAGAAGAACCACTGTTTTCTACCAAAATTTTGTTCAGCGATGGGGCCCATTTCTGGCTTAATGGCTTAATGCCATATTTGGAATGAAGAGTAGCCCGAAGAGGTTCAAGAGCTGCCTTTACATCCAGATAAAACCACGGTTTGATGTGGTTTATGGGCAAGTGGAATCATTGGTCCATATTTCTTCAAGAATGAAGACGGCCACAACGTAACTGTGAATGGCACCCGTTATTGTGCCATGATAACGGATTATTTGTTGCCTAAAATTGAAGCCCGCGATCTCGACGATATTTGGTTCCAACAAGACAGCGCTACATGTCACACAGCCCATGAACGCATGGCTTTATTGCGAGAAGAATTTGGTGAACATTTAATTTCACGTAATGGACCTGTACAATGGCCGCCTAGATCATGTGATATCATACCTTTAGGCTTTTTCCTTTGGGGCTACGTAAAGTCCAAAGTCTACATGTATAAGCCAGCTACGAATGAGCAATTGGATGCCAACATTACTCGCGTTATTCGCCAAATAGCACTTGAAATGCTCGAACGTGTTATCTAAAATTGGAACTTCAGAATGAACGAAGTTAAACATTTGAACGAAATAATTTTTAAAAAATCAATATCAAGAATGGTTCTTTTGTATGATAAAAAATACCCGATAAAATTGAAATTTTAATTTTTTTTATTCTAGAAGAAGGTACCTCCAAATGAATCACCCTTACATTGAACAGAAAACCTCGTCTTTATTTGTAAATCTATAGTCAGGTCTCTTTTATATTAAATTACCAAAACCATAGGTTTATAATGTAGATATATTTCAATTTTTTTAATTAAGCCCTGCAGTAATATTAATTCGTAGATCTAAAAATAAGACATATGAATACCTCAAATTACAATCGAATCAGTGGTGCATATGAATGCGCATGCTGCTCGAAAATGAAACAATTACTTTGAAATTAAATTATTAATTATCTAGTTTAGTGGCCTGATTAGTGATTAGTTAGGAGACACATTTAACAACAGACCACTTATAATTTAAATGTTCTATTAAATTTGATAACAGTTTCATTTAAACTTCAGTCATACTTCGTCACTTAATGTTATTTCCCATCTATTAACCTTTCTCGATTTTAACATAAAACGATAAAAACAACACGTTTTCTAAATTCTTTAAAAGTATCTGTCTGACAAACACGAAGTGGATCACCTAATAAATTAAGGTTACTAATATCTTTGATAGATCTTCCTTCAGTTTAATAAAACTGAAAGGAATCTATAAACAATTAATTATTAGAAAATTAATAATTATATTTATTTGTTGAAGAACAACTTGTAAAAGAGATTCAATGCCATTATTATTAAATGCAATAACTCCTTCAACCTTCTTTTTAATTAAAAAACTAACTTTCTTTTAAATAATATTGTATTTATAATTTTTTACACAGGAGAATTTGGTTGTTCAGAAGAAATATTAACCATAGTCTCTATGATGCAAGTAGAAACTGTTTTTGCAAAGCCCACAACTGGCAATGGCATGATTAAAGCTAGAGTACAAAAAAGGTTATTCGAAGTTGCTGAAGGCGACTTAATTATGTACTTGAATATTTACGCCGGTTTTATGAACAGCAATATGGATAGAGGATTCTGCCAGAAAAACTATATTAACTATAAAGCTATGAAAAGAGTTGTAGAAATTCGGGAAAGATTGGGGAAAATGCTGACTAATTATGACGTTCCAATAGTATCATGTAATGGTAAGAATTATTGTGCAATTCATTAACGTAATCGCTACTTGAAATTAAATTTTTATTAATTAACATTCAATGATATTGCAAATATAACCGCTGTAAATGACTAATGTTGCCTTACATGTTACAGGATATACAGAACCTATTTTAAAATGTTTAGTATCGGGATTATTTCCTAATGCTGCATATCTTCACTATTCAGGAGTTTATAAGACTATTCGGGGAGACGTTGAATTACATGTGCATCCCGACAGTGCTTTATATACGCTACCGCAACCACAATGGTAAATAATACTTCTTAATAATAAATAATAATACAGCATTTCTCGACAATACCGCAATTTTTATATGTTTCAAAACTGTTTTATATACGTAGGTTGCTTTAAAAATTTTGCGGATACAGAAAAATCAATTATTTTTTTTTATTGTTTTCCAAAATATTCACCTTTGCGATCTGTACGCTTCTGCATTTGGTGGAACCAGTTCTCAAATCATTGGGTCCAGGCTTCCACAGTCGCTTCTGGGCTATTAAATATCAATCCGCGCATTTTGCCTTTTATGCATGGGAATAAAAAGAAGTCACAAGGTGCCAGGTCAGGACTATAAGGCGGATGAGTCATCAATTCCGTCCGTGAAACGGCTAAAAACTGATATTTTAGATGCGTTGTGTGATGGTGCTTCCGCTTAATGCGGAATAATTCGTCCTCTTGGCCGGTTCTCTCGCACTTTTTGGAACACAGTTGGCAAACAAATGGTTGTATATCATTCAGCATTGGCTGTGCGACAGTCCTCAAAATAGTAGCAACCATTTTCATTACAGAGTTTCGTTCGCGTCTCACTTTCGTGGGTTTCTGCTCGTGTTTGAAGATCCATTGAGTCGATTGTCGTTTGCTTTCAGATGTAACAATAAATTCAAACTTCCGTCACACATAACGATATCTTACACTGATTTTGCTCGACTTCGGTTGAATTTTGTAAGCATTTTTTGCATCATTTATACTCGCTTTTTTGAGCTTCCGTTAAATTGTGTGGTATTCATCGAGCGTAAGGCTTCCTGACGACAAGATGATCATGCAGGATAATTCTGATTTGAGTAATACTTATGATTCTAGAATATCTCTGTATGTGCAACCACTGCACATACGTCTTTATCACGTTGTACATGACATGAATGCTTTCTGGAGTGACTGCAGTGGCGGACTGTCTGTCACGATGCTCGTCTTTGAGGCGAAGCACATGCACGCAGCAACTCGTTGTACCAACGTTCGACAGTCCCCAAGGATGGTCCTTCATTGTCAAACAATCGCTCGATTTTTCGCGAACATTCTTGTCGAGTAAGACCGTCTTTGAAAACGTAGAAAATCATTAATCGAACATTTTTGCGCGTTAATGCCATATTTTTTACAAAACTCTATTTAAAAGAGACAACAGCATGTGCTAGCAATCTATAAGCGGTTATTCGGACAAAAATCTCAAAAATACGACAAAAATATTTCCGATAGCACCACCTTACGAGAAGTAGATGAACCATAAAAACTTGTCATTGTCGGCAACTTTATCAAATTCCGCTGCTTTAAATAATTTAATTAAAGGCATATGTAAACAATTATTAATTTTAGGTTACTTACGTTTGTATACCAAGTTAAACCTTCCTTAGATTTAAAATTGGCGTATACATTTCAATACCAATTGTAGTATTATTTTATGTGAAGTTTTGATGAAATTTTTTAGAAATTTGAAATTGTCTAAAATACCGTAAAATATTTCATGTAGGAAATATTCTTAACACTGGTGACTGATTTAAAATATAAAATGTTTTGAAAAGCAGTAACTTTATTGATGACATCAAGCATTTTACAAAAGTTCTAAATATTTCATTTAATATTAATTATTAAAATATCAAATTTCTGCTGTTGCTTTATACAAAGAAAATTATGTTCCAATGTTCATCTGCAGGTACAAGAGTCCAATGATAAAAATTTGATTTACAAAAATAATTTCTAAACTCATTGCAGAGATTGCATAGGGATACATATTACATTCCTTTATACGAGACATAAATTTTATATCCATTCATTTAACTTTTCTATTTAATGCATTTAATAGAGTTGTCCTACCTACATTTTAGATTAAAATGGCTTTCTTGAATATTTTAGTTAATAATAATTTTGTTTAAACTTTCCCACTACCATTACAAACATGAAAATATCTTACTTAATTTCACTATTTTATATAATACAATCCTTGAATAACATAAGTATTGAAAAGTAAACTAGTACCCATTCAAAATTCTTTTTAAACATTAATATTTTATGTTCCAGGATTCTTTTCCGTGAAGTTCTACACACCACAAAACTATTTATGAGAGACTTGACAGTCATTAAAAGTGAGTGGTTGTTGGAATTGGCACCTCATTTCTATCACAAAACAGCAGATAGAGATGTTCTAAATTAATTCAAGCAAATTTTGCATTAAATACATTAAATAAAAATTAAACAAAGAAAATGTTAGTTATTTATTTTTCCTTCCAGCCTTTGTTTCTTCCTTTTCAAATATTCCTGCACATTGTCAAATTTTCTCTTATACAATACTGATATGCAATCATTTTCAAATTCCATCAAATTTTCTTTATATTTATTATAAAGTTTTACCAAATCATTATTTTTCTTCATTTCAAATTTATCGTCTTCCAAGCTATATAAAATGATATTTTCCTTGGTTAACACATATAAATTTTTACTAAAACTATAACATATTGGTACAGAATCCAATGTAATATTGGAATGAAATGTACATTTAAGATTTTTATCAGCTATTTGTACAACATAAATTTGAATATTTTTGTAATTATGTAGTAACGAAGCAATGTAAGTGCATAATTCAGTTTTAAGAATTTGCATATCAACTATCGGTAGAGATGAAACTTCACATTTTTCTTCATCCATCTCTTTACAAAAATTATCAATTAAGTTTTTGTCCTTAATAAAATCATTTGTGTTTATTGAACATATTTGTATACCTGACGTGAAATTCCAAAATCTAATGGTGCCATCTCCAGAAGCAGATACCAAATATTGATCAATAACTTCAATATTTGTAACAAATTCTTTATGTCCTAAACAATAACTCATAATATTATAAGCATTTGGATAGCAGGATACACGTATTTTTTCATCTCTATCACAAGTTATTATAAATTTGTCATCATCTGTTAATAAAATATCTAACAATATGCTTAAATGTCCTAATAATAAACAAGCTTCATTTGACGTATCTTCCAATTTACACAAGTAAGCATCACCTGTTTTATCAGCTACTAAAATATCGTTGTTTGCTGTAAATCTAATTTTGCTTGCTGAACGTTGTAAATTAAAATTTTTCACTACATTCAAATCTCTGTCATACACTGTCACTTGTTTACTTGCTGATATAGCAAAATAATCACCGGTTCTTGAATAACAAGCTGTTGAAATCCTTCTATTTTCATTGTCTTGAATTTGGTGTTTCTTTGAAATTTCAGTATTTGAAATTTGTACAATTTTTTCATCACCAGTAACTGTGTTGAAAACTATAAAGCTTTCGTTCAAACACAGAAGTAATTCTGAGTCAAATTGTTTAAATATAACCATGATTTTGGACGTGAAACTTTATGGTTATGTTTGATGACTGTCTGAAACATCTATTAACGATAAATGTAAACCAAAAAAAGACGATATTGATAAATATTAATTCTGATTATTTACCAAATTATGACTAAAACCCACAAGAGATTTAATTTAGGAACATCCCCATTATTTGAAAAGGTTTTTTCGTGGGAAAAATATGGCCAACCTAATATAGGTTTCGTTCGATGTTTACTAAATAAATTCTCGAAGTTGAATTTGATGGAGCTTGTGGTTGATTAACTTAATCACTAAGGTTGATATATAACCCCTTTCCACATTAACTTTTGTAATTTTGTATACGTATTTCGACAACTAAGTTGTCATCATCAGCAGATACTTGCAAAGTGTCGCACCTAGTAAACCACGACGAAAAACACCTGTACGAAAACAAACTCCGTACGCGACCTATACCGTTGAGAACCAAGATGTACACCAGGTGCGACACTTTGAAATTATCTACTGATGATGACAACTTAGTTGTCGAAATGCGTATACAGAATTACAAATGTTTATGTGGAAAGGGGTTATATATCAACCTTAGTGATTAGAATAAATTCTCCTTTAATTTTTTTCCACTTTTGTAACTAGTACAACATTCTGAAGCTTATATTCTTACTTATAACTAAACTAAATTTCTTTCTTTAAGTATTTTTATTTAAAATTTTAGTGTATTGGCAAACCTGAAGGATTGGTATTTAATCAAGAACTTTATAACGATTGCCATAAACCAGTTTCTACGTCGTGATATAAAGACAATGAGAATATATGTAATTTGAACTCATTTATAATCACAGTATAATTTATAAATTTATTACAATTATCAAATGCAATCATTTCAAAACAATAACGAAGCAAAATAGTGAAAGCGCCATCTATAAGTCCCAAGTTACTAAATTAAAACAAAATTAAAAATCTGGCGATCTTGGAATGGGATGGCGCCACATCACTTTAAAAGAAGTTATTCTAATTGAGTCTATAGACAAACTAAATTGATAATGGCAATCTCCGCAAATAATACAAAAATATTAAGAGAATGGGCTCCACTAACTGATCTTTTTAATAAATTGCCAACCAGAATTCAAAATGGTATATTCAACCAAGAAGTGCAGCTAACTTGTGTTGATGTTCTACCAGAATTCATAGCCTTAGGCACAAATGTAGGTGTTGTTTATTGGTATAATAGAAAGAAAAAAGATTTGCAAAGATTAAGATGTGAGGTAAATTAATATTACCTTTGTTAATCTGATATTTTCATTTTCATTTTCTTTTTAGAATATGAACTCTACTATTACAGTAATTAGTACTATTTCAACAGTTGATTATATGCTAGCCTGTGGAAATGCAGTAGGAAATGTAAATATATTCCAGATACCCAAATCACATCCTGAAAATTTGCCAGAGAAATTGAAGCCTAAAAATAAACAAGTAGAAAGATATACTGTCACTGATTTGCATAAAAATGCAATATCTGCCCTCGAATGGTCGAAAAATGGCATGAAATTGTTTTCTGGTGATAAAAATGGTCTTGTTGTATTAACTGAATTGGATTTTTATATGGCAAGCATAAAAATATTTATTTTTGCTGTTAATATATCTATTAATTACAGCACATATGTAAATCTGTTGAAATATTAAATGAAACTTACGAAGTGGTTCAACTCAGTTATCATCAACAAAATTTATTGATATCCACCACTTATCGCAGCATTGTCTGTCAGAAGCAAGATAAATGGAAAATTTCACAAATTGGCAAAAAAGATCGTAAAGTGTATGTATCATTTAAATTAAACAATTATTGATATTTGCATTTATTTGTTACAAAAACAAAATATTACAAACTTGTACAGTATTTTTTAATTAAAAACCATTTAGATTGGGGAGCTTTGGAGGAATATTTTACAGTAATGGTATTCGACCCAACGATGTTGTATTATACTGTACAAGACCAGGTTTACGCATATGGAAATCAGATATATTAGGCAATGTTCAGCAAACGCTTCTTTTCAAAGTACTATGAATAAAATATTAATTTTCATAATACACTAATATATTTTTTAGGAACTTTTGTCAAAGGATTACCCAGAAGCATCATTGATAAATCCTATTTCCAGCCATTTAAAACGTCTTAAACCAGTTAAAGATACATCTTTTGGTACTCTGTTGCTGTTTCAAGATGAATTATTAGTTACACATGGGTCTGATATTCTGTATGTTTTGAATCCTAAGGACTTAACAATATTGCATACAGTCAGTAACTTAAGAGGGTATGTATAAAAATTAAAGTGCTTTAAATGCTAGTTAAATGTATGTAATACAGGATTTTGTGTGTGGCGTGTAATAAACATGAAATTTTTATTTTGGAAGAAGATAGAAGTCTAATTCGCTTAGCATATCATCCAGAAACATCAAATCGTAAGTAGAAAGTGATTAACCAAATTTTAATTTTAAACGAAATCATCAGAGGAATTAAATATATTTCAAATATGACTTGGAGTATCAATAGAGGTTTTTCAGTATATTAGTTTTTTTTTCTTTTTAAGAAATTTTGTTCTCAATGGTTTGAGTTGGTATATAACTTTTTATTTCTTAGTACTGCATTAAATACATTTTTTATGTTCTGGTATTTGCCAATGGACTAATATTTACATTATGAACATTTTGAAAGTGTAGATCACATAGGACATAATAAATGTAAGTAAAAGTTTGAAACTCAGTTACATAATTTATTCATTTTAAATTTGTGATTTGCTTACATGTATAAAAATTTTGTGTGATACTGCAACAACTAAGGTTAGAATAAAAGCTATCACGCAATTGTTGTAAAGAATATAATATTGAAAACTAATATGAATGCTGTTTTTGTATTATGTATGCTTTATAAAATGGGATACTGTTTAATTGGAAAATGCATAAAATTTTACTATATTATTTTTATAGTTTATTATATAGTAATATTATGTATATGGACAAATATTCAGCTTCTAATTGTAATATACAATGAAACTCTTAGAAAGAAACTTTTATAACTATTATATTTTTCTATATTTACTAAGTTTTATTATATATTAAATATGTATTTTGCTATCAGATAAATAATCAATTTTTGTTTATAAAATTGGCAGACGATTGGCAGTGTCAGATAACTATTTCTTAAAGTTATCTTCCTCTGTTCGAGAGGTTATCGGTTTGCAGCTTCTTCGTTTATTTGTTAGATACAATATGGGGGATCTAGCACAAAATCTCATTGACTCCACCTCATTCATATTGTTGATTATATGCAGTCATGTGCACGAAAATAGCAGTCCTAAATTAATACTTATAAATAACATTTGCAATGGAGTAGTGGTACCGAATATGAGGTAGAGTTTTCTAGTTATGTGCTGTTATTTGCCTGTGCATTAAAATAGCAGTACCATAGCTGGTGGCACTAAACGCAGACGTATAAAGTTCTGCCTTTTGCAGATTAATTCAACTACTCTTTAATCATTCATTTCTGTTGTAATATGGGCCGAGCAAAAAAAAAGAGCAATTATACTCGATCTACTTATTAGAAGCAAAAGTTACAAGTTCTTACAAAATATGGCAGAGACATTAAGGAAACTTGTGAACTCGCTGCCCCACAGGTGTCAAAAGGTGATAAACAATAAAAGTCAAGCAACAAAATATTGTTTCAATCCAATTAACTAAGTAAAAATGACATTTGGTTAATATTTTGGCATAACTGCTATTTTATGCACAATTATTTCGTAAGTCCTAGAATATAAAGAGTTTTATTTTCTCTTTGGTATTAAGAAACCTATTTATTTATTGTTACAGTTATGTAATATGGTGGAATAAAGAGTTCAATAAGCTTGAATTTCTTTTATTTAACGTATAAATTGATATTACATCATATTCAAGACTACTGCTATTTTTGTGCACATGACTGTACGTGAACTGTAGCTTTAAATTTTCGAAGCCTTCTAAAATTAAATCTACAAATTCATTATCTATAGGTGCTTAAAATTTAATTAACCTAGAAGAAGTGATTACAAATACAATAATTTTAAGTTTCTAAATGTTATATATAATTTTGTTTCTAAATCAGCATATATGTGATTTTAATTATAGAAGATCTAATTATTATCAACAATTATATTTATTTATTCAATAATTTTTTTGTAGAAGAAAGCTACTCAACTTCAACAGCAAATACATTTTCGCCAATATCCTCTTCATTTAAGGAAATTACAAATAAACTTCAGAGTTCCAATATTGTCTCTGCAATTCCTCCATTGGCAGAATCTCCCGAGAACATTTTCAATATACATACAGATTTAACATCTGTTGTAAATGCGGAGGAAGCAACAGAATCTCCCCAGTTTCAAAATAGTTACATTAATTTCAACGAAAATAGAGTGACAAATAATGTAAAGCAAGTAAATAAAACTGAAATTTATAATAAAATTGCTCAAGAAGACTTTGATGACAGTATCATATTCAAACATCATAGACACAAAAGATCTCCGAACATGGTAGCTAGTATGTACAGCTCAAGTTCAGCAAGTTCTGATGAACATGATTGCAATATCAGTAAAGCCACAATAATGAACTTAAGCAGCGTGCCTATATTGCCTGATTTAAGAAGCCCCGATTCCATTCTTAATGATATAGAACAAAAAGAGAAAATACTCGCAGATATTTTAAGTTTCGATAAAATTAAAATAAATTTAGATAATTTGCAAGGATGTGAAAGTTCATCAACTACTGTTAATGTACAAAATAATCTATCAAAAGAAAAGAAAGAACCCATAGAAAATACATATACTTCTCAATCATACAAACCGTTAGTTCAAATTACGACTTCAAATGTTATTAATAATTGCAACAAATGCACTGACTCAAAAAACAATGGCTATGTAAAACAAATAAAAAATGACTTAATAAAGCCTATTGATAGTTTATTATTAGATACACCAGGTAAGTCATAAATATATTAATTTTAAAGTATGGTTTGTATTCAAGTCAATAAATAATTACATTATGAAATATATTGCATTTAGATTAATAGTAAACACAAAACGTTTAGCTATAATAAATAATAATTACATACTTGGAACATGCAATGGATTCAGTATATACATAATAAAAAGTAATATAAATGTTGATTCAATAAACAAATAATTACTTTACAATTTTAATCTTGTAACAATGTGATTTCGACAGCAAATATGTCATTCTCAAGTGACTGAAAGCTTGTTACAGAACAAAAAGATGCAAGTAGCTGTATATAAAAGTATAACTATACATACAAACATTGTAAGAACCTAGGTGTCTTTTATATCATATACTGAAAGAACAACTTCTTCGTCCTATATAGAAATTTTACCATTTTATACATTTTATCTTGTAAACTCCTGAATTATTTAAACGATGTTCTTTATCTATTTATTTATAAAATTCGATAATTTTTTTTTTTTTAAAGTGTTTCGTTATGATTTGACTTAATGTTAGTATATGATATGGATTTAAAAAATGTGAAGCTAATTTGTAATACTAATTATAAGACGTTAACATATTGTTGCCAACCTTTTTTTTGATAGTCTAGAAACTAAAATTTTTCTCTTCAACATGATGCGTAAAAATATCAGCTAATAGAGGACTTAAGTAAGAACTCACCGCTAAACCAGATTTTTGAAGTTAAATACTGTTTCTAAACTAACAACTAATAATTATTTTAACTAAGATATAAATTGAAGTTGAACACTCAAAATTGTAGTCGCAAAATTAAAATATAGTGACAAAGCAGATTTATATCGTTTACTTAATCGGTATGATTAACATTCACAAAGTATACGGCTTCAACTATTAATTTGTTTGAATTTAGAAAAGTTTGAGGCTGGTCACGCATGCTTAAGAAACACTTTTGATGTCAAAATAACTGAACAACTATGAACAAGTCTATCTAAACTTGTTGCTACTCTGTTTGTAGCTCACTTTAATTTACTCAAATTTCTAAGAAATATGTCGGCAATTGTTTCATGCTCAGTTGATATAAGAACGTGCTCACATTAAATTCAGCTTGCTGGACAATCAAGCATTAGTTAACATATTTTAAAAACAGAAGGTATACTACTATATTGCATCTTTCTAAATTACTAAGAATTCAAAGCATTTGGAATATATAAAATATTTTGTTCTGTGTTTGTATTAGGTCTGATGTATATTTAAAACAATAAAGTTTTTTATTATTATGCCATTGTAAAGAAAACAGCCCTGCACAGTTGTCACATCAATTGTTAATTTAAAAAGAATATGTAATTATTATTAGGTGAAAATATTTTACATCTCTATTAAATATCCAATTTTCTATTAGGACTTAAACATATAATTATAAACAGAAGCATACGAAATTAATTTTTAATTTATTGCAATTTGCAATTATGTATATTGTATTAATTCGGTCTTTATTTCATGAAAATCCATAACAAAATTAATAAATACAACAGAGCATTAGAATTTTCACTAATTTTATTTTTAGGTAATGTACATGGCAATTGTTTTACCACACAGTGACTTCTTTTGATGTTTAAAGTAGACTAAATTCTAAAGTACAATGTAGAAACTGTCAGAGAATATTTTTTTATTTTTTTTTCAATACGTAATAACACTAAGATAACAAAAAGTTAGAAATGTTGGGAAAAGAACTTTCTGCTGGGCTATTAAGCTTTTTATAATCTAAACTGATTTAACAACGGAGAATCGTTTGGTCTTTACAACAAACTTTTAACAGTAAATGTTAGCTTATGCCAACGATCTAAAGATCTTCAGCTGTATTAATTCACTTGACGATAGTGTTAATCTTCAATCTAATCTGTGCATTATTGACGATTGGTGTACCCACAATCAGATAAAGCTCAACATCGACAAATGTACTATTCTCTCTTTTAGTAGAAGTGATACTCCGCTTTACTATAACTACAATGTTCGGCAATCCATTATACCTAAAGTACACAACTTCAAGGATCTTGGAGTTTTGTTCGACTCGCATCTTAGCTTCTTGAATCATATAAGTAGTATAACTTCATCGTCTTCCAGAGGTCTTGGGTTCCTTATTCGTTCTTGCAGGGGTTTTAGTAGTTTACACACTTTGAAGGTTCTTTATTGTTCTCTTGTCCAGTCCAGGTTGAAATATGCATCAGTTGTGTGGTACCCGCATTACCATTACCAGCAGTTACTCCTGGAGCGTGTTCAAGAGAGGTTCCTCAAATATTTATCCTACAGGATTGATGGTCATTATCCTGCTTTTGGTTCGACGTATGACGGTCTGCTTGCTAGGCACAATTTTGATTCTCTTGGTATACGCAGAGAGAAAGCTAGTGGCGGTTTTCTTTATAAATTAATAAATAATTTTATTGATTCTTCTATGCTGTGGTCCCAGGTTGATTTCCTCGTGCCTAGTTTTGACACTAGATCTTCGGCGACCTTCTCAATAGCTAGGACAAGAACCAATGTTTTCTACAAGGCTTCATTGGTAAATATGTCCAGAAATGTCAATGTATTGTACGAGGATCCCTTTCGTTAATTTGAAACTATTATTGTTCGTTCAGTTTTTTTTTTTTTTTTGTATGACTTGGATTACATTATTATAAGGGTTTATATATATTTTTTTGTTAATTGCATTCTTATTTTTCTTTGTATTACATTAACTGCACCTATTTTTGTTTCAATTTTAATTTTATTCTTAAATGCATTTTGTCCTGTAAATTGTCTGTGTAACTATTGGGCATTAAAGATTATTATTATTAACAGTACTAAGCTAGAACTGTTGATATGTGATACATGCCCAGGTGTTTATGCTAGTCAAACAGGAAGAATTTTAGGCAAACGTATATCAGAACAGAGTAATTCATACGTCAATAAAAAAACAGATTCTTCTGTTGCTAATCTTTTAATTAATAATAACCATAGTTCAAATTTTGAATATAAAGTAATGCATATGGAAAACAAAGAATATAAAGTCAATTTTTAGAAATTAAGAAACTTTAAAAATTGAATAATTTAATAAACACACAAATTGATCTAAACGATTCTCCATTGTTAAATCTGTTTAGAGACTAAAAAGCTTGATAGATCAATAGAACATGCTTTTCCTAGGATTTCTAACTTATTGTCATTTTAGTTTTATAGCGTATTGTAAAAAAAAATTCATTCCCTTAGGGTTTCTACATTGTACAATAGAATTTAGTCTACTTTCAATATCTGTTTAAAAATATATATATATAATATATATATAATAAAACAAAATTAGTGAAAATTGTAACAATTATTCGCTTATATTATAGTTACGGTTATTTTTTATTATAAACTAACCTATAAATATATTTAATTTGAATAAGTAGAAACCAATTGAATAGAAATTTTACTAATATAATTTTAAATGTTTTGTGTTTACAGATAAACTTACTGTAGTGCTTTTATTTCGTTGTTACAAATGTTTAAAATTTTTCTGTATGTTCTTCATTTTAATTATGTTCAAAGTTTGTTTTCTAATTATAGAGTTGAAAAGTATTCCCAACGAATGGAACTTGTCCAGTGTGCAATTAATCGAAGATCAACACAAAAGTGAGTCAGATAATTCTTTAGGTGATTGGGAAATAATATAGCAAGAAATCATTCCAATACTGGTGATATACTCAATTAACACAAAAAGAAAAACACGTTGCGTAGTTGTACTCTAGTCAAACTTTTTTTTATATTATTATGTTTTTTTCTTATACTGAATTATTCATTATGTGTATACATTATAAACAGCTAAAAAGCTGTACTTTTTTATTGCCTTCTTGAATTATATCGTTATTTGTATTAATTAAATCTTTATATTTAACTGCTTTTATGTTGAAAATAAATATATTTGCATTATTAATGCTAATCTTTATTTTATTATTTACCAAATGTTTCCTGACCTATTGATGTTTATAATGCATAGAGAGTATGAATATAAATAATAATATTTTCAGGTACGAGAAAAACTTCATATTTCCATTTCTTTTGATACTTTGTGGTATACACAAACATTCTAATTCAATCGATTACTTGATATGCCTACAACTACTGGGAGGGTTCACAAGCTTATTATTTGATCGTCATTCAAAATCTATTAGTTTAATTTGTAATGAAGCATTTATTCCAAAATTCGTGGTCAATATAAGTTATAAAATACTTATAAAAATATTTGTCATCTTAAAAAATTCTTTTGAAATGATTGATATATTACATGATTTTGTTGCTTTATGTTTAGTAATTAAAAAGCCTTGACCAAAGAAAATGTTGATATAGTTTATGAAATATGTCAGCAATAACAATACGAATCAGAAATAGTTTTTACAGATTTATCATGGAGGATAAAATCTGAATCCACCATTTTGATAAAGAATTAAAAGTGCAAAGTTTGGTATAGCAACATTAGTATTTAAAACCTGCAGGAAAATTTAGTGGAGGCAATTTGCTGTTACTTGGAAATGGTTCAATTTGTAATTTATTACATGAGGACACCATCATAGGAAAATATGTGGATCTTACACCAGACCGTTGTGATGCATTCAAAAAAAAAAAAAAATATCTGAGGCATTTTGTTTTATAATGATAAAGTTCCAATTCATGAGATGCCTTCTTGTTTTCTAGATATGACTCCAATGATTATTTTTTATACCCAAAGTTAAAGCTAAGAGAAGAATTTTCTTCCAAAAGCACTGAATACTCATCAGCAAATATATTAATCAATCTTCATTACATAGGAAAATAAAATTATTTCTTCCCAATTGTGTTCTTATATTGGAGATGATAATTTAGTGGACTCCAAATGTTATAACCAATTCTGCAATAATCGGATTTAGTTGTCACAAATCACACATTCCTTTTTTTTTTTAGTAGCATCGAGACATTCATACCTCATTAAATCTTATATGCATTTAATCAAATGTTATAAGTGATATTAAGTAAAAAGTAATAAAATCCTAAATTCTGATTAAAGTATTATTTTAACAATTATATATTAATTTACCTTTATATCAACTTTAATTTTTATAGATTTTTATGAGATTTCACTAATACTGCTATCTTCTTCAAAGATTTGATCTGACCATAGTCTTCATAATATTTGTTACAAGGGCTACAGAAAAGTATTATTAATAGTTTTATCCATTTTGAATATTAGTATTGAAATATGGATGCATCAATCACAATTTTGTTGTTCCTTTAGTTTACAGTTCAATAATATATTATACACTGTAATTACAAAGATGATTAAAGACAATGTTTATTCCTTACATATAATTGCAAAATTGGAGAAAGAGAAGTATTTTAAAACATATTTTACCAACTTTTGTATTTACTTTATAAACTTATATAGGTTAGAATATGATCGACAAATCATCAATACGAAAAAATTACAAGTGTAACAAACTTCGTTTTCGTAATTTCATATTTGGTTTAAAGTACATAAAAATGAAAATTGCTACAATTATGCATTTTTAAATGTAATTAAACGTACTGGACAAATTCATATCGAAAAAAATATACACAAAACATATTTATTAAGTATTCTTCGATATTAATTCATACATTAAATAAGTATTAGTACAGAAAATATATATTAAACAGGTTTGTAATCTAATTTGCTTTCTAATTTTTTGTTATCCGCAACTTTTCTAACTGCTTTCATAAAATCTTCTTGTATAACATATTCCCTTTCAGCTCGAATTGCAAATAGGCCTGCTTCAGTACATACATTTCTAAAATACATACTTTAATACATTTATATCGATATTGTCGAAAATTTACCTTAAATCTGCCCCATTGAATGAATCTGAAAGTTTGACTATTGCTTCATAGTCAAGTTCACCATGCTTTGCGATTGGACCTGCATGAATTTTAAGAATTTCAAGTCTGGCTTGTTCATTCGGTAATGGAATCTCAATTTTTCTATCTAGACGACCAGGTCTAAGTAAAGCAGGATCTAATGTATCTGGTCTATTCGTAGCCATGATCATTTTAACCTATACATTTTATATTATGTATACAGAAAATCTAGATTTAAAATCAATACATACTTGACCTAATGAGTCAAATCCATCCATTTGGTTAAGCAGTTCCATCAATGTACGTTGAATTTCGCGATCGGCGGAAGTGCCTTCTGAAAACCTACGACCACCTGTGAAATGTTTAATATAAATTTAATGAAAAATCAAAAGTAATTAAATGGGTAAATCCATCTAGGCTTATTATAGTCTATATATTTTGGAAGTACTAAATATTTAAATATACAATTTTTAGTTTATGCTTCCATATACACAATAGTTCTCTATCGGGATAAAAAGCTTCAGATAATTACTTATGAATAGGACGCATTAGCTAACATAGCATAGACGTACAATATGTATCACAATAAATAATAATTTGTACTAAGCAATATACTTTAAACTATTATTATTGTCAAACATGTTCGCAAGATAAGTATTAACAATCTAAACTAGCTAAGCTAAACATTGCAACACAATGTGGGCTGTGTGATATTCGATTCAGTACAAAAATGCATAGAGAATAGTGGCCGTTCAGTTTCTAGTGAAGTAATCTTTGGGTAGCCACAATGGTCTTTGAATTGAGTTCGTGGATCTGCAGAAGAACTAGCACTGTAAAGTTTGCAGTTTGAAATTTTGCTTATAGAATTCTCTAGATTAGATATCATTTATTGTTTAATAACACTCTTTTTTTTCAAAAGGCATACAGGTGAGTGATGATAATATTGTAATTAATTTCGTTGAATATATGAGGATTATAATTTTAATAGTGGCAACTATTTATTTATTAATAATACAAAATAATAAATATGTGAAATTTCAGTCCTTCAATATAGGTATCAGCATTGAAAAAAATCGTTAGCGATGTGGAAGTCGTAGTATGCCTTCAACAGCGCCTGTTCTTTTGATAGTCCTGATGAAGCGATCTATTGCTTGCATAATGTCGGGAATAATTCGGGATCGAATGTCATGAAGAGGTTCGCTTGTCTTTGGGATTAAATACATTAAACGAAGTTTAATTAAAAAAATTTAGATCTAAACAATTAGATCATTACATTTACTTAAGAACATAAATAAATTCGAAATTCTATTTAATAATGAATACAAATCATAACAAATTCGTTCGGAAAATAATGCGTTTTTATTCTCTATATTATGAATGAGACATTCTCCGACTGCTAATTTGGTTACATACCATTATTATAAAGACTGTTCCATATGAGTTAGGCTATTTTTGTGTACATCTTAAACCTTTTTGTGGTACTGACTATACATACTAGCATATAGAGAATGAATTTTTTTACAATCTATTCTCATCACAGTTTAACCATACTTTTTTATTATTTAGATAAGATTTTATAGAGATCTCAATTTTTTCGCTTACAGATTGTAAATAATTTCGTAACGTTGATTCGCCTGATTATTCATAGTCAGGATTATATTTTGTTCAAAACTTACAAAACAGTCCTCTCTTCACTACCTGAAATGGTGCATTACAAGCCATCAACATAAAAATGAAGTCTAACAGTTTACATGTTTAAAAGAATCCCTTTTTATTTCGAGAGAGAATGGTATATTATACTCTATACAAACTATAAATTTATTTACATGGTCCATGAATAGCTCTCCGTTATTATTACACAGTGTCTCAAATTTGTGCACTTTACTTATGAATAAAACAAATTTTAAATGTTTATAAAACATAAAATACAATATTAACTACATACTTAAAAAATATTAAAATATAAAAGTTCTCTTATTCTTTAAGTAGCTATAAAGAAATATTTAGTCAATGCTATTAATAATTATCCGCATAATTTTAAAAATAAATTCGAAAGAAATGAAAAAGAATATTTTCTTATTTGTGAGATTATTAATTCTAAATACTACACGAACATAAACTAGTCATTCTAATAAGTGCATTAATAAAGTGATCATATGGTCAACCATCAGTTATTTGTTTGAATTCATCAGAATATTATATTCTAATAGATTGTGATCTTAGCTTTCACATACCTATTGCATCAATTTCATCCATAAATATAATACATGGTTGATGATCTTTCGCATAATTGAACATCTCTCTAATCAATCTTGCAGATTCACCAATGTATTTGTCTACTATAGCACTAGATACCACTTTTAAGAAATTTGCATCTAATTGTGAAGCTACTGCTCTAGCTAGCAATGTCTTTCCTGTACCCGGTGGTCCATATAGTAGACAACCTAGAATAAATGAATATTATAATGGGAAGTATTTAATAGTTATTTTTACCCTTTGGTGGTGTAATTCCAACGCGCATAAACAACTCAGGATTCATTAAAGGTAGTTCAATTACTTCTCTTAGTTCTCTGATTTGTTCAGATAAGCCACCGATAGCAGAATATGTGACATTGCCAGGATCTTCATGGCTCATATTATATACGAGTGGATCAACTTCTCTTGGTAAATAACGCATTATTGTCAATGTTGTCATATCCAAAGCCACACGAGTTCCTGCTTTCAATTTTGTTTTGTCTAATTGCCTTCTGCATCCTACTACATACCTAGGGCCATTGGTTGCTTTGACTATAACTAAGTCACAAAATAACAATACTGAAATATATAATTACTTTTGTTACCTACATTTTTCTTCAGTAAGTTGTTTTAAAACTTCACCAACTATTTGGCCAACACTTTGTAAAGCCTTAAGATCATTTTCTGACTTATCATACTGCTTTGTTAAGTCTTTTAATTGTTCCCTCACTGCAATTACAGAAACATTATCTACATTATTTTTTTACGAAAAGGGTTTTACTTACTTTCTTTTAATCGTGATTCTACTTCCTTGTGTTCAAGCAGTTTTTTTCTATAGTCTTGTAAACTTTTCTCACGATCAAGTTCCATTGTGGTCATTTTTAAATATTTATTTCATACAATGACAACTCAAATTTACAGACAACTTAACCTCAATTTTTGGAAATGGTATGTGAATCGGTATGAATAGAGAAACAAACCGCGATCACAGTGTACTCTATTATTTCATAAGTAAAATGCCATAAAATGTGATTTGTCGTGTGAATTTTTCAAACTATCTCACAGATAAGGAGTTACGATGCCAAAATTTAAATTTAAGTATGTATTTCCTAATTTAGATTTTATTTAATTTATCATTTTTACGACATCCGGTTTTATCTGATGAAGATGTTTATCTTACAATAAACTCAGGTACTGCGCATATTGCGCTTGCGCATTAAAATGTCAAAATCTAACCTTTTGTAGATGTCAAACATTAGATTTGTCCTGGTTGTAGTTTATTTGGAATTTATTTTTTCAAGTATATAGTAACAAATGATCGTTACGTAAATTAAAATCAAATAGTATGTTAGTGTAGTTGTACATATTATTAATATTATTTTCTTTTTTAATTTAAAGTAACCTAAACAGTATCTCAGGGTAAGGAAAGAAAGTAAATTCTTTGTTCTTGTATAGTTAAGGAGATTTTAAGCTAATACTTATTCACACTGTTGCAGAATGTTTTCAAATGGCCTAGCTTGTAATCTACCATTCAGTTGTATGAGTGTTACTAGAGATTCTGGATCTGATGAATTGTTACCCAATAAAATGGCAAGAGAACCTGTACTTTTAAACGTTTATGATATGTACAAAATTAATGACATAACTTCAAATATAGGTTTAGGAGTATTTCACTCAGGTTAGCATAGTTATTAATGAAACTATCGGTTATATTTATTTAATGATTTCAGGAGTAGAAATTTATGGAACAGAGTTCGCATATGGTGGCCATCAATACCCATTTACAGGAATTTTTGAAATAATGCCTCGTGATGAAAATGAATTAGGTGAACAATTTAGATTTAGGTATGAACTGGAAATTCAAAAACATACATATTTTTTCAATAATTATTTTTGTCAGGCAAAGTATACATATTGGTTATACAGATTTTACAGAGGATGATATAAAAAGACTAATAACACAACTTGGAAATGAGTTTCGTGGTGATCGATATCATTTAATGAACCACAATTGCAATCATTTTTCAGGGACATTCACAAAAGTAAGTTGACTGTATTTCATATGCTCACAATGTCATGTGTTCTTTTACTGTATTTTAAAAATGAATACTTTTTTCTCAACAATATTCATAATTTTTGTATATATAAAAAATATTTAATCAAAACTTAGCAATAACATCGCTTTTGTTTTGCACATTGTCATAAAAAAATATATTATTTTCAAATATTCTTGTTGAAATTCATTTAGAAGCTGTTTAGTAATAATAATAAACGTTTTCTATGCTTGTAGATGTACTTAAAAATAGTACTTTATAACAATGAATCTATTTTGAAATACTTTTGAGATAATAAACGATGTTATTTTGATGTCAAACATTACAAAATTATCAGACAATAAATATTGTAATAATTTTTTGCTGCCATTTATTGTTTTCTGTGGAAAATTACATTATGAAGATTGTAATTCTTTCTTTCATATGAAGTATAGAAATGCGTTGCATGTATGTAAATGAAAGAGTTTGTTCTATCATTGTTTAAATTATTAAAAATTGTATTTATTCTTTTATTTTTTTTCTTAAATGAGGATATAAATTTAAGCAACGTGAAAAATTAATTGTGGTAATTCAAACTTTCATTATTTTCAAATTTCTAGTGTTATTCCAGTAGAATAAAAGTACTTTTATGCAATTTTAGGTATAAAAGATATCTATTAGTGGTTTTATTGGGTCTTTTTTATTATTAAAATAACGTTAAGTAAAGTTTAATGAGAAAATAAATACGCCGTATCTGAATCGATCTGCTCTAATATATATTATGTTATATTAATTAGCTTTCTAAGTCCAATTTCCTATCACCTCATTCCTTTTATCAGTAAATTGTATACCTCTATAGATTTTATATATACATGTGCAAATAAAAACACTTTATTTTAGTCAATATTAATTATGTTCTTTATACCTTTACTCATTTGATTTTATCTTGGTTATGAGTTATAGACAGATAATATTCATAGGTAAACAAATACTTTATTATTTATCATGTCGTCATCTTTTAATTTAATCAGGTATGGTTATTTATGAATGGAATCTGCCACACCAAATTATTTTTATCTTCTATATAATGAAGTTTATACATAATATCCTCTGTAAGTGAAATGAACTGTTGTTTATGATGGTAGTATTTCAAGCAGTTGCGAAATAGTGAATTCATATAAAATAAATATTAACAAAATGATAATAACATATTTATTTTTGGCCAAATTTGCATACACACATCCACAATATGTTAAATTGTAGGACATATTTCTGAAAATTAAATAAGAAAATGAAATAAAAATTTTCGAATTCGTTTTATTTAATTGAGTTTATTTGATAGCTGTGAGGCTTATATTTAAATTTCTTAGCATGCACATATTTTTTAATTTTATTTTTAAATTTTATTTTAATTTAAAATGACATTTCATTTGCTGATGCAAACAATAATGGCACAATAATGGAAGAACATAAAACTTATGTTACGAGGTTTTTTTTCTTTAATTCTAATTTTTTATATTATCATCATACCCATACCGGTCACAAAAGTTAGGATAACTAGTGAATTATTGCAAACGTAAAGAAGAACGGCAATAATGCAAAAGAAAATAAAAATGAATTGCTAGAAATAAACCATAAACACTTAATAAGACGAAACCACTGAAAAAATAAATAAAAACGTTCTCATTAAAATATTGCGTTATATCTTTTGCTCACTGAAACTACTTCCTTTGGCTTGTAATACTCCCTTGCTCATTCGTGGCATGCGTTCTGTTAGTTTGGTTAGAGTTTAGTTTGGAGAAATCGTCACGGGTGCTCTTTTAAAGTTAGACAACGTATTCGTCTGTCTAGCACATGCCAGTAATTCGATGGGGTTCAAATCAGGACTTTGCGGAGCTCAGAGCATGATTTGTAAAACGTTCTTTTTGTGCTTGAGACGTTAGATAATCTTTATATATAGGATGTCGTAGCTTTCTTTTCCAGTATTCGTCTATAATTTTTGCGCGCATAATATTGTCTATTTTTAGTAGATCTCCGTCTTCGCAGTATAAAAACAACCTTAAAGCATTATAAAACCACCACTGTGTTTGACTGTGGAAACGACACAATCGCATAACATCTCTCGTTTGTCTGACAAAAATTCCGAGCTTCTGACCAAACACTTCGAATTTTTTGAATTCGTCAGTCCAAAGAACTATTTTCCAATTTTCTACTGCCCAGTGCCTATAATTTTCGCCCAACTGTAGTTATTTTTGACAATTTCTACGACGCAGCAACGGTTTTCTTACTGCAACGAGACTGTAAAGACCGGTTTTTTTAAACGGCGTTTAGTGGTGGTGATAGAAATTGGTCGTTCGCGTCCCCTATTGATTTCTTCAGCGATTTCAGGTGCAGCAAGGCTCACTTTTAAAGATATTCTTGCTGCGCACCAATGAGCTTATGTGAGTTTTAGTCAATTGCCGATTTCGCTTGCTTAACACTTTAAGACGTCGATCTTCTACACGCGTTGTCATTCTCAAACCATCTTGATGATTACGGTCTTTTCGGGTCTCGGTGATTCGGTGTCGGTGAGCTATATAATGCACAGTTGATTTTGTTACTTGTAATTTTTTCTCAATCTCATGCACGGAATACGCTTCCTCGTATAGTCGCTTTTTTACAGTTATAGGCTTTCTTTTCTGCATTTTCTGAAATATTATTTCCACAAACACTGCAATCGAAACTGGTTTACTAACAGGCTGATTCATAGAGGGTATGATAAGAATTACCTCATATTATAATCGGAGACAAGGGTAAAATGTTACGATACCGTATACCCGTTCTCTCTATTCTAAACGTGTCAGTCAACCATTAAATAGCGTTTCCAATGATTTTAATACCTAATATTAGAATAAATTGAAATTACTCTATTATATTTAAACTAATAAGGATTTTCGTCTCAAATACTTTATTGTTATCCCAACTTTGTTGTAAAAGTTTTCACAGTAATATTAAGGGCAGTAAATATTGAAAAAATTCAATATTTTCAAATCCGAATAGTTGTCCTAACTTTTATGGCCGGTAGTGTTGTGAAAATTAGATTGAAAGCTGCATTAAATAACAATCAACAAATATTATATTTTAAGTTGACAATTCAATAAGGACATTTAACCACTTGCGCTGGAAAGACGTGCCACGCAAGCCGGGAAGTTCTTGTTACAAAGTCGCCAACGACGTATTGTACACGTCGGTAGGCAGTTGTCACAAAAATAAAAATTACGCTCGCAGCATGTCGACTGAGATTTATCGAAGCGTAGAGTTATCGATATAGTATCTTACGATGTACGTATTTAAAAATCCTTACAATTTGCAATACATTTTCTTATACGCCAATCAAATCAAATAATAAATGTTTTTTATTTTGTTATTATTATCAA
Organism: Dermolepida albohirtum; assembly: GCA_031893035.1. Classification (NCBI taxonomy): domain Eukaryota; kingdom Metazoa; phylum Arthropoda; class Insecta; order Coleoptera; family Scarabaeidae; genus Dermolepida; species Dermolepida albohirtum. Next base: position 65,626 of record JAVIWB010000573.1, on the reverse strand, counting down.
AAACGTGGAAGATGTCCGCTGGTAACACACTGCATCGTTTATAAGCAAAGGAATTGGGACATTTTCCAAGGAATATTTCGCCCACAAACGTTAAAAAAATCCATAAAGAAGGTGCAGAGTATGTGCAAAACTGAAAAAATGCTGTGAACTACGTAAGGATGCAAGAAATGCTTTGTGTTACTACATATTCCACTGTTTTAAAAGGTACCATACTGTACAAAATTATTAATAAACAAAATTAGTATTCATATCTGTAAAATTCTTGATGTTAGACTCTACCGAGTCCTAGTTTCAAGGGGCTCCTCACGGTGAGTTGTAGTGATGCGTTTTGGTACGCGCATCTGTGAAATAATTGCCAACGTAAGTGGTTAAAAAGTAAAAATAAATCAGATGTTCAAGATATCGCTTATAGGATACCTTTTTTTTGTATTAATTCATGACCGATTGAAGTATGCATATATTATCTAGATTGGTCATATTATACATGTCAAACGACTTTGATGACGTTTACGGACATTTTTGAATTTTGAGAATAATATATATTCTAATAAGAATTCCGATAATTATGTTGTCTGAGAATGGTGTTACTTCTTTGGAGGATATAATACTACTTCACCACATATTTTGTATAATGTGCTTCATAATTTCATAACTTTAACATACCACGTTTGAATTCCAGATATATTGTTACGTTTATGGTTCCTGAATGCAAAAAGGTTATTATGCACAAAAGCCCAGTTTATTAAACGTGCAAAAAACGCAAATGTTTATTAAAGTGATGTTTTTTGTGATTTCTGTTACCATACACATTATATGTACTTTTAGATTATTTGCTCACAATTTTTTTTTTGATTTAGATATGCTTGCTGTGCACAATTCGTACGTAATAAATAGAGCTGTATAGTTTTCTCTGCTCGGCAGAGGCGGACCATTCCGTAGCCAAAATAGGTACGAGCGAATGCATGCTATCGAGTCAGACATACAAACATACTTTCTGCTTCTGTGTGGAGCAGGCACGACTATCCAACTCTAATAATATTGTGCTTAACAGAACATGTAACATATAATAATTGTATTATTCATAGCAGCAAACTAAATTGTAAATATCAACACATTAATACGTAAAAGAAATAATATCTAACAAAAGTCTATATACAACACCAAAATTACAACATCGCTATACATTGGTCTACACTGTAGCTACATAAGCAATTCAGTTATATTAGCATAAAGCCTTAATGCATCTAAAAAAATTTATGATAGAAGAAAGTGAAAATCAATTTTAGAATTTAATCGTTTCCATAAGGAAATTGGCGCGCCGACTGTTGTTTTTTATAAAAGCTCCATATTCTAGTTAGAGCTGGATAGTCGTGCCTGCTCGAACAGGAGCGGATCCTCGCTTGTCAAGGTCATCTGTATGTATATATTGTCTGTCATTCAACTGCCGACAATCGACACGGGCGAATGCATGATATCGCATCGAACACAGTTCCCTGATAATTATAATAGTTGTTAAAGCTTTAATATGAGGCCCGCGCAGCACATTAAGTAAAATAAAGGGAAATAAGTAGGTAAAAATAAAATAAAAAATTATAAAACACTTAATTTGGTACGTAGACTTCCGCGGTCGTGGTCCATGCTATCTGCTTCTGGCTTTCCGGGCTGGAACCGCGTCACTAGTATATCTGCCGACGTTTCAGTGCAGTAGTTCAGCCCTGAAGATGTCCCATACAAATGGGTACGAAACGTCGGCAGATATACTAGTGACGCGGTTCCAGCCCGGAAACCCAAAAATATAAAACACTTACTTAAGCAACATCATTAAAAAACAGTCATCAGAAGCTAGACGAGAGCGGAGAAAGAATTGTAGCATCAGGCATGCTACCGCAGTTGTTTTTTGCGAAGCTTGTTTGCTGGAAAAGTGTTCTTATGTACAGAGAACAACATTTAGTGATGCAACATTCGCATTATTGAAATAAACTTTCACATTATTTAACGGATCTATATACACATCATTACAAATTTGTCTAAATTGGAAAAATCTGAATTTTTGTTTAGCACTAAAATTGTTCTATAACCGTTTATTTCTTACGTCACCTATAGTGCGTAGCAGTGAGTGAACAACGTCAACTATTTGCAGTGACTCCACTAAGGACACCGAAGGATTTTCGAATTCGCCTATTGTTTCAAGTAATCCCTTATAATGATCATTAATAATTTTAAAATCTTTTTCTACGGAAATGTCTTGAAGTTTTCTATCTTTTTTTGAGAGCAGCCGCTTTCGGATTAAATTGTAAAACTACAGACTTTCTTTGATGTAAATGTTTAACATAATAAAAAACCACCTTCAACTATGTTTCCCAATTTCTAAGAATTGGCTGTGGTGTTTCAAGTATACCGGGATATCGTCTGTGAAATTCTCGAGTACGTAACTATCGCACTCTTTTTTTAAACAGGCCTACTTATGTCATTATACTACCAGTACATTTTTCGGATCTCCTGCCTAATAATTGTAAAGAGGATGATGCGCACACTGTAACATTGACAATAGAATTTTTTTTAGTATCTGTCGTTTCATCTACAGGAATTTATTTGCTAACTCAGATTTAATTTTGTTTTCAATTTCCTTGCGCATAGTTGATACGTAATTACGCAACATCGCTCGAGTTAGTCTTCCGCTGAGGATTATATTTATACCAGAAATACATGTTGTTTGACTAAGGTAAATGATAAACTACAATCTAGAAACCACTTTTTTTTATTTCTGTGTTGAATGGAGTTTACGTGTTTTTACAGTCCGTTTTACTCCAGTACACCAAAGGTCTATCGCACACTAAACATTTTCGTGTCATCGTATTTGAAGCCTGTATATTCACCGATAAACTCTTACTTTACCGGCCAATGATTGTTTTTTAGCTTTTTGCGAGTTAGACATAATTATTATTGTTATATTACGACTTACTACGTAAATACGTACTTCCAATTCGATGGTGTTCATTCACTTGTCGACTGTTGGTGGTTTACTTTCAGACGATATACGCAGGGACGACCTTTCTCGGTACACAATGGCCCACCCTTATTGAGCAGATAAAACTATCCAGCACCAGTCTAATTATGATGCCACAACGAATGCCTTTGATTTGCACAGTCTGTGGAAAAAGTAGTTTCTCACTATTTGTCGTACCTAAATATCAATACTATCTTCTAAAGTGGATCCGTACATCCCCGCTTTCAGATACATAAGCATTAGTTGTGTTATTTTATACTTGAGAGAGAGATGTACGGATCCGACTTAGAAAGTAATATTCTTATTTAACCGATACATCGCCGGTCGCTTACATTACTTAAATGCAAAAAATTTACATTTTGAGTGTCTTATTTTATAGAAATTGAGTTCCATTTTATTTTTAATTAAATATGTTTTAAAGACTTTCTGACCTTTAGATTTCACTTTTATTTGTTCAATTACTTCTTTTTAGTTAACTTTAGTGTTCCTTTTTAATATTTTTGAAGTAAATCACAAGGATATATTTTGATGTTTCTATGGGAGGAAACTCTCACGTTTCATTTATGTAACAGAAAATAACTAATCAGTTTCCACAGTAAATCATAATTGTAGTTTGCTATTTCTATTTAGTACTTATTTTCTTGATAACATTTTATTGTAAATACATTACAAGTATAATCTTGAAAAATATACCATTTACATAATAAAGGCTATTTTCAGAATGTAATAATAATAGGAAGCCTTAATAGAATTTGAAAGCCAGCAGATTCATAACATTGCAAATATGCTTCGACCATCTATTATTCCCGAGTTACTTTCAGACATTTTTTTACAACGGCCCTTAGTTCGGTTGTTACATTAATGGTTTTTCCCTTTGTTCCTAAAATTTTATATTTTTGTCACTATAAAAATGTGTGTTCGCGCCCTTTTCTCACGCAGTCTAAACATGTACGCTGGTAGTCTAAAAAGTTTTCAGCCTAACACAGAAACAAGTATTTATTTAGCAAATTCAGTTTTGTCTCTCAATAGTCTTTTTTCCCAGCTCCTCATCTCTTTAATCAGTTCAAATAGTAGTTGGCTTTTTGTTCTGCAAAATAGACGTTTACTAATCCGCCTAGGAAACAGAAAAAAAGTACTAGGGGTTATATCTGGCGAATATGGAGAATGGGCTATCAATCCTAACTTCAATTCATGAATTTTTGCCATGGCGACCATTGTAGTGTGGAACGGTGCGTTGTCTTGATGGAACAAAACTTCCTTTTTCTTCAAATGTGTCTGCGTTTTCGCACATTCTGTTTTCAACTTATCAAATAATGATGCGTTTCTATTTCTCTTTCTGAAGATAGCCGATTAACATACCTATGGCCATCTCAAAAAACAGGCGCCATTGCTTTCCTGGTCGATGGAACAGTCTTGGTCCTTTTACACGGTACATTTTTCGACTGCGTCTTGGTTTCAAGTTTCATCTACAATCATTAAGCCGCTTCAAAACACCGACGTATCTCGCTTAAACTGTTTCAAAAGGGCTTTGGAAATGTTCATTCGAATGCGTTTTTCGTTCTGAGCGATCAAACGCAATACCCAACGCGCGGTTAGACTTATCATGTCAAAATCTTCAGTAAGTATATGACAATCATGGATACTCAAGGTAATTATAGGTAGTGGTTGCAGTTTTCGACCGTCCTGAATGTTCATCGTTAACAGAGCTGGTACGATCACGTTTAAATTCAGCTGCTGAAAATTTCACTGCGGTAAATGGTGGTGCAGAGTCCTTGTAAGCAGCGGTTTCGGTTTTAATTTGTGTAGGCGTATTGCTTTTAAAATGCAAGGATTTAATGACAGCTCGATATTCGATTTTTACATTTTTACAGAAACACTGAAAACGACTGACACAATCCACTATTAAACAACAAATTGAGCGTCCAACATGGCTGAAATTTTCAGAAGTATCTTTCGAATATTTTTGACGAATAACGGCATCTTCATGTTGAGGCTTGAAACTTTTCAGACTACCTTCATAGTGTAGTAAGTAATATTGTGTACTTGACCAGCACAATTTATCACAAGAACGTGATTAAAGTCATATTATACATTTCACTTTAATTTACCAGAACTCATTGTTCGTTTCTGCTGTTTTACTAGTGTTCGGTGCAGGACATGTTACATATTTTTGTGTTATTTCTGTGGTAAATATAGAAATATTCATAAATATATTTTAATGTATATTTCAGCTCGTCTGCGGACAAGAAATTCCACCATGGGTAAACAGGTTAGCATACTTTAGCAGTTGGGTACCTTTTCTTGAACGTTGCCTACCAAAAGAATGGCTAATGCCCATGGCTCTACAACATTCTCTGACACATAAACAGGATTCATGTTCTGAACCATCAACACCACAATACTAATTGCCAAATTTCGAATTCGATTAACACAAAAAATTAAAAAAGTGACAAATGAAAACAAAAAAGGGAAATGTGGAATCAATTAACGGAAATATATTATTTTTGTATGTCAATGAAATATACTACTTTTCATTTTATTTAAGCAGCTTTCATATTAAATTTTTAATTGTAGTACGTTTAGTTTTATTGCAATTATATTTTATGTACGTTTATGTTTTAAGTGTTCATTTATTCTGTATTCGCTTGATTTTTTAGGTAATCGTTTTTTATTATTTATTACGCAAAAAACGCGTAAAAACGTTCGTACATATATAGGTTAGATTCAAGGTTCCTCAATAAGTTTTCGAAAATAGGACCTGTTTGTTTGCAATTAAAAATTTGTGATGTATACAAAGTAAAGATTATAATGAATAAAAGACTGCGTAATTACAAATTAAACTCCCCAATAAAATCTTATGTTATACGTACAACATTTGACAATAACATTTATTTATTCCTTAATAATTTTATCATTTTATAATTTATTTATATATTAATTGTATCTATGTCCTTATTTTTATGACTAATAAATTTTAAAAATTATTTTTTCTATTTTATTTCTATTTTTTTTATTATTTTTAATCTAATAATCCAAGAAAAACAAAGAAACTCAAAATTCCAAACACAGATCTCATCATGGTTATTCACTCGGATATCATAGTTCATATGTACATTTAAAATAGTTAATATAAGAGTTTTGTTATCGATTGTTGACGACAAATGTATTTAAAATGTTCATAAAGTGTAAATAAATTATTGTAAAATTTATAATAAGCTTTTAATTTATTTAATATTGTCTAATATTAGCGGGAAGAACTAATTGTTTTTCATTTTAAATTGCTTAGGGATACGCTAGAGTATTAAAAAAAACTCTAACACCGTCTAGTACTGAAGACGTTGGTGGTTGGCAAAACGAGTAATATAATTACAGGTGGTACAAGGGTGTACAAACGTTGACAACGACGGAAAATCAGGACAAATCAGTCTCGTTTATATTTATTACAACAAAGTTCGTAAATTAGAAGTACGGTGGAATAAATATGATAGCTAACAAAAGAAGGAGAAGCAAAACAATATCCTTTTCAGAGTGCGTTTAATCTATTACAAGCCAAGAACTATAGATTGAATTATTATTATATTATTAAAAACTATATATATATATATATATATATAGTTTTTGAGGGGAAATTACCGAGTTTTCTAGTCATGCGCTCATTAAAATAGCAGTACCGTAGCTGACGGCAGCTAACTTTATTCGTCTGCGTTTACTGCTGTCAGCTACGGTACTGCTATTTTAATGAGCGCATGACTAGAAAACTCGGTAATTTCCCCTCATATTCAGGAAACTATATATATTCAAGGATTTTAAATAATTTCAATACAGCTACATCAAAATTGTTAAATGTTATTTATAAGTATTAATTTAGGACTGCTATACGTGACTGTATATAGAATATATATAGTTTCCTGAATATGAGGGGAAATTACTGAGTTTTCTAGTCATGCGCTGTTATTTGCCTTCTCATTAAAATATCAGTACCATAGCTGACGGCAGTAAACGTAGACGAATAAAGTTCTGTCTGTTGCAGAATAATTCAACAATTTTTTAATCATCAAAGTCAAGTCAGAGTCAAAAAATAATTTGTAATATATTACTGCCATATAATTGAACACAAAAATTCTATTCAGATTTTTATCATTTACAGAACAAGTTTTTCATCGTCGTTGGCGCCACCTAATAACTGTTATACAAACGTGGAATTAGCTACATTCTAGTTTCAAACCCAGAAGATGGGAGTGTATAAATCACGTTGATCAAAGTTCGATTACTGTATTATAGATGGCAAAACGTACTTTTTTAAATTACTTACTTTCCGAATATGATTTATTTATTATATTACGTTTTAAAAATAATTCTCTCACTTTCAATCATCAACAGCGATTTATTACTAAATTATTAATAAATATTCTAATTTCCACTAAACAATTTTGTCACGCCATCTAACTATTATTATACAAACTTCTGTAACTCTTATTACTAGTTTCAAATCCGGAAAAACTATATGGAGACGCAAAGTAGCTTAAGAATCCTATTACAGGTGGTACCAAATAGCATTGTTTATTATTTTTTATTAATTGTAGAACCAGATTGTATTTACCATTTCAATTAAATTTCAAATAATTTTATAATCTGTGTAGTAAAAAAAATCCTGATCAACCTCTAAGACTATTTTAGAAATTATGTTAATAGTAAATATAACTTAGCTTTCAGCACGCGTTTTAAATGTTGCTCATTCAACTTGGTTTCAACGTAGGCAAAAGTTAAGTAAAATACAGTTTGAAGACGAAAAATGGACATTATAACTCAACAAAAAGTGCATTTTAAAAAGCCAGAAACTTTTACAATTTACTAAAATAAGATAAAACTACTGAAGTATTTTCCTTCAACGGTAAGAAAAATTTGACCCCTCCAAAGTTATCTAAACCAGTCTGCAAATTCATTTTTCCAGCCTCGCCGTTGAATTCGAAAATTCTACAACAAAATTTAATTTTCCAAATGTCTGATCCTATGCATAACTATAAAATAAATTGCTAAAGAAATTCAAATGTAATTGCTTGTGCTGTTTATGATACCCTAATCAACAATCAATTTCCAAGATATTAAAAAATTTTTGATTTAAAGGAGGTGATAGACAAAATAAGGGTTTCACTTTAATTTAACACCCATGGTAGCATGTTGGGTTTTAAATCGAGCTCCTGATCACTTCTAAAGTTTGGAGTTGTATTTCTGATTGTGAGATATTCATGTTTATCTATCGATAATTTTTGAGCTGATAGAAAAGATGATAAAAATGCTAAACTTAATAGTGAAATGAGTTAAATATTAAGATATAATAGATAACTATTCAACAGTTTTACAACTTAGTCAACAGTTGAATATTTTTAGTTGAAAAACTGAAGCAAATAGTATGCAGTGGCGTTTTAAGTTCAATGAACCAAAGTGATCTATATTTAGAAAAAAAAAAAACATAATAGTGAGAGGCAAAGTTTTCTCGGTTGGCTTTGGATCTCCTAAAAAACGAGTTTTAAAAAATTTCTGTGTGATAAATCGTCATAAATAATTTGTAAGCAAGCATTATAGGCTTGAATGGAGAGGTGACCTGGAAGTGCAGTTTTATAAAACTATGAACTATAAATCTAAGGCTAACAAATGTGAAATGAGCGCAATATTAATAGTTTTATACTTGCTATTATTAATAATCTTATCTAAATAAAATGTTTATATTATCAGGTACAATTTTTTTTCTAAAAACTAAAAATTATTAAAAATATGTTTTACTTGTTAAAGATCAGTAAATACATTTATTAATTCTAGTGTTTTTAACTATTTCGGCATCTTTGAGCTAAATATAATATTAAACTGTTTTTGAAAGCTCAGCTTTGTTAGTTGAATTGTTTCTGCAAACAAAAGGCCTTTATAATAGAAAACTTTTTTTGCAAATGTCTTCTATGCAAATATTCTTGCTTTTAGGGGACTCATATTGAATATCATGTGGCCAAGAATGATCGATGTCGACCATGGTACAAATTACATACCTTGTATAAGTAGGAAGGTAACGGATAAAACGAAAAAAAATTAGAAAACTACATATATTGGGTCTGGGAAAAAGTTCGTGGCGTTTTTTCAGTAAAATTCAACTGGTCCCCGCATGGCGCGTGGACGAATTCATTTAAACCGAATATGCTCCATTATTATCGACAATGTTTCGCCATTTTTTTGGTAGATCCATGATCCCATCGGTGAAAAACTTCTGTGGTTTCTGGTCGAAAAACTGAATCAAGTAGTTTTCACAGGCTTCTTTTGAAACCAACTTAATTCCATTGAGAGAGTTCTGCAGAGATCGAAACAGATGATAGTCAGAGGGTGCTATATCCGGACTGTAAGGTGGGTGCATCAAAACTTCCCAACCAAACTCTCTCAATTTTTGACGGGTCATCAAAGAAGTGTGTGGTCGGGCGTTGTCATGATGGAAGACAACACCTTTCCTATTAATCAATTCGGGCCGTTTTCTTTCAATCGCCTGGCGTAATCTCTCTAGTTGTGCACAGTAGAGTTGAGAATCAATCGTCTGACCAGTTGGAAGTAGCTCGTAGTGGACGATTCCCCTCCAGTCCCACCATACACACAGCATCACTTTTTTTGGCGTCAATGTTGGCTTAGCGAACGCTTGTGACGGCTCACCATCCTTTATCCACGATCTTTTACGCTTCCGATTATCGTACGTAATCCATTTTTCATCTCCGGTTATTAAACGTTTCAGAAACGGCTCGATTTCATTCCGTTTCAGCAGCGCATCGCAGATGTTAATTCGGTCCATCATGTTTTTCACGCTCAACTCATGAGGAACCCATACGTCAAGCTTTTTTTTGTAACCAGCTTTGTGTAAATGGTTCAAAACAGTTTTGTGGTCAATGCCTAGCTCCATGCCAATATCGACACTGCTGATATGCTTATCTTGTTGGACTTTTTCAAGAATTTCATCAGATTTTTCAGTGATTGGACGACCGGAGCGTGACTCATCTTTCACATTGAAATTTCCAGAACGAAAGCGAGCGAACCATTTCCGCGCAACAGATTTCGATAAACTACCTTCACCGTACACAGCACAAATTTTATCACAAGCCTGCGCAGCGTTCTTCCCCTTATCATAATAATATTGCAGAATATAGCGAAATTTCTCATTATTCTTCTCCATTTTCAAGTGCGAATAACTTTCCAACCACTGCACCGATTACAATGTTTCTACGCTCAAACTAACGTTCGGAAGGTCATCTAAAAAACGAGCCGTCGGTGGTGTCGCTGTGACTTGTTGTTCTTTAGTTATCGGCAACCAATGCCATCTATCGGGAAAAACGCCACGAACTTTTTCCCAGACCCAATATAATAAATGGAATGTAGTGCTGTTGCTAAGAGTATTAAGTTATTGACATCGAACTTCTAAAGTTTACTTGCAAAGAGTATTATTGATCCACAGAGGACGAAAGGTGAATAATTAACATTCACACACCGACACACTATGTAAAACGTAGCTCTTGCAAACTGTATCCTACATTGAACTAGAGCAATATTGTTTCAGAATAATAAAATAAAATCAAATATTCTGAAAATCCATGTATTTTCATTTATTAATTTTCAACATATTTATGATAAAAAAAAATATTCTAGTCTATATAATTAGTATCCATTCCATATTTATTTTAAATCTATGTTTATTTTTTTGCATTCAACTGACACTTTTCTTAACCATTCTTTTTATTATACATATAAAAAAATCTAGTATTAACACCTAAAGGCTAATACTGGTAGTATGTACATTCATTTGTATATAAAATTCAATTTTTTAAATTCATTAAAGATAACTAAAGTTTCATTTTTCATAACAGCAAGTTCTGCATTTCTGGAAATGATCTCTTATAAATGTCAACAATAATCGTTCATTTTTCTTATAATTATATCTATTTTCATATGACCATGTATGCCTTCTTAAGTAAGCTTTTCTGCGTCAATTCTTTCATGGCAAATTTAAAATGTCCAGCACCTTGCATTATTTTATTAAATTTTGCATGCCTTATAACTTATAATAATATAACCTTTAATAAAATAATGCCAACTCTCAAATATTAAAATTTTACGTAATAAATCACATTAGGTGTATGTAACAGGTTGCCGTAGTGTTTTTTTAATTTATAAAAACATTTATGTTCAGATCATATAAAAATACATACGCATAATTGCGCAATTTTTTCATATAAATTACATGTATCATGAAAACAGAATAGGGAAAAACGTGATAATATCCAGAAATTCAAAGTTTTTTGTAATTGTTGCTTTTTGTATAATTATTTTCGAGTGTAAATATGGATTTTCAGATTTTAGGAACGAATACACAAAAGTAAGAGACGCCAGAAAAGAAAAAACTTTTATTTTTAAAATAGATAAAAATAATACATGTTGACGAAAGTTCCATAAAATTTTGTACAAAAAGCAACAAATATAATTATTACAGTAGTATCCAATCTGTATGTTATTAAATTATCTCTAAAGTATCTAGACTGTTAGACAATTTCGTACTTGTCGGGGAATAGCACAGTTTCCACAGAATGCTTTACAGGAGAATCATCATCCACAAAAAGAACATCCGTTATCTAAAAAAGAAAAGGAGAAATAGTGCGTTAAATATGTTTTAAATCACGATATTCATATAAAAGAAGCTTGCGTCTTGTATAAATGTTTTGATTCTTACTTGCATCAAAATCTTATACTTCTTTGGACAACAACAGATTTACTTTTCAAGTAAAAAACCCAACTTTAAGAATTTATTTACATTAATATTTACTTTAATATCCAATGCACGTTTTAACATTGAGTGAAGTGACAATTATGTTAAAAATTTCGTTTCCACAATCTTGGATTAAAAATAAGTCGGTAACAGATTTTGACATTTCAATATACCACTTTTTGGAGTCAGTATAAGCGGTTTCATACTGTTAACGTAATTATAGAAACCAAACAAAGTATTAATAGTGTAACAACTTACTGCTCAAGTGTAAAGTAAGTTGTTACACTATTAATACTTTGTTTGGTTTCTATAATTACTTGTCTATAACATACTAAAATCTAATTGATTCATATTTCTGCTATAAACGCAAAGTTACTTCATCGTAAATATTAACACTTTTACTCATTCTTTCTCCTATTTTAAGGCAGACACAAATAACCACAGTGTAACCTATTTAATCTGAACATTTAATAATCCATACTTCAGTCAAAATGCTTACTTTATTATACAATCAAAATTTTGATAATCCGAACAGTATTGGTAAAAATAAATTATTTTCTGGGAAATAAATCGAACATCTACATTATTCTATACATACAAACAGATGTACGGTTCATATATATAGTAAAGAAATAGCCCGCTTCTTATCTTTAGTGGTGGTTTTGATATCTTGCGATTTGTTGGTTTTACAATTACAGAGATATGTTTTTAAAAGCTGTCGAAATTTCACTGAAATATTTTTTTGATTGTTCCATCGAACAAAGATTTAACTTTTTAGGAAAAATTATAAAGAAAATTTCAGAAATGGTAATAATTTCCTATAAAGTCTACAATGCTGAAAGAGTGGATTATTTTAGAAAATTCTTCCAAAAGAAACTCATACTCCAAAACGAAAAAACAACACCAGTTCGCAAAGTGAGTAAGGACAAATTTGCTTTCTTGCCTTGTGGTAATCGTAAGCTGAAACTGCTAGTTGTTGGAAAGGCAAATAAAGCTAAGGGCATTTAGGAGCGTTCCAAATCTTCCCGTTACTTATATGAGCCAAAATAAGGAATGGAGTTACAATGAAGGTTTTTTTTGTAAATGGTCCTTTATTTTTTTTGTACTTGAAATTAAAATGACAAAGAGGGATTTAAATTTGCCGCCAAAAACATTGCTCATTTTGGATATTCCCCTGGACATCAAGATGTAAAAGAACTATCTACTGAAGATGGAAGCATTTTAAACAATGTTTCTATCACCAAATTATATCCCTTATTCAAGCCATGAATCAAGATATGTAATTATTTGCCGTTGTATCAATAACGCTGCAAAATACGAACGTCCAATTCATCAGTAGTCACATGTATTAAAGAAAGGGCGCACACGTTTTTCTAATGGAGTTACGCGCTAAATCTTGTCCAGAAATCGTGCAAAAATAGACGTGTGCAGAGCACGTGTATTATGCACACATGTGTCACGTATAATACAGAAAAAATACTGTTTTGACTTTTGGCTTATGAAGTTTGTCCTTTTTTACGGTTCTGATATTATCCGGTGTAGTGCCAAAGGCGGAGCACCGGATTCTAGGACAAGTATTGTCATATAATTAAGTTTTATTAAATAAAAGGTTCTGATATTATTATATCCCTTGTATTTTACCGCTGTGAGTTTACACTTAGGTAACCTAGGTAGGCAGCTTTTACATTTGTTATTTACAGGTTTACAGGTTAGGTATATAGTACACTATCGCTTCTGACCGCAATATAAGTATAGTATTTAATTTGACATCCTCACTTCCTGTCGACATCTTATTTGAAACGACAGTGATCACGTGATCGGAAACATTCCTGGTTTAAACTATACCTCTACTGATGTCTATTTGAAAATGGCCAACATATACGCTTTTTTGGAAAAATTTTGATTTTCTCTCAGCGATATTATCTCTTAAGAATGTTTGATATGCTATCAGAAGATCCCATCAAGTCTAATTATAAGGGGTATGCGAGATTATGAACATTTCCTTTCTCCAATTATTTGAATTAACAAGGTTGTACAGTATTTGTTTTATTTTCAAATAAACTATCCTTAAAAACGTTTTTGTACAGTCATGTTCGTTAAAATAGCAGTGATGCGTAAGAGTATCAAAACTGATTTGGTACGTAAGTAGTGCCAGTGAAATGCATAGTATACATTTTCAAATGTATAAATCTTGTCTTATGTAGGGAAACAACCGGATATTCGGGGAACTCCCCAGTCATATCGAACTATATGAAAGTTGCAGGTGTTCGTCAAAATAGCAGTATTCCGTAGTTTACATTGAAAACTCGTGCTATGTAGACGGTATACACAATTTGGATCAATACATAGTCTTAACTTATATCAACACTTTAATATATTCATTTTGACCGGTAAATGTAAACTGTTTCTTACATTGCAATGGGTCGAGCTAAACATTGTACCCAAGAAAAGAGAACACTTATTTTAAACTTCATTCAAAGAGGAAAAACATACAAATTTATACAAGAAGCGCTCGGATGCTCAGCTAAGATGATATTAAATGCGAAAAAATGGAAAAAACATAAAGAAAATCGTGGCGGTAAAAGAAAAACTACTATTAGAGAAGACAGAAGCATCCTCAAGTTAACTAAAGCGAACCCCTTTATGTCGTCGAGCCAAATTAGACGGGAACTCGGTCTTCCTATAAGTACTTCAACTATTAGAAAGAGGCTTATAGAAGCAAATTTACAAGCTAGAAGACCGAGGAAAGTACCTCTCTTAAATAAAAGACAGGTTAAAAACAGATTGAATTTTGCACGTCAACATGCATTATGGGATTCAGCAAAATGGCGCAATATACTCTGGAGCGACGAATCTAAAATTGTTTTTTTTGACGCTCATGGGTCGCAACAACATGTTAGAAGACCTCCATTAGCGGAGTTTAATCCAAAGTACACGAAAAAAACTGTTAAGCATGGAGGTTCTAAAATAATGATTTGGGGATGTTTTTCTTGGTATGGTGTTGGACCATTGTACAAAATTGACGGCATTTTGGACGCTGATGGTTATGTTACTATAATGCAAAACGTAATGCTACCGTACGCCGAAGAAGAAATGCCTCTGCGATGGGTTTATATGCAGGATAATGACCCTAAGCACGCTTCTCGCAAGGCTAAAAAGTGGTTTGCGGACAATAATATCACGTTATTGGTCTGGCCTGCACAATCGCCAGACCTGAACCCGATAGAACATTTATGGGGCGATATAAAAAAGGCCGTTTCAGCAGCAAAGCCACAAAATACTAACCAATTGTGGGAAGTGTGTCAAGAAGCTTGGAAATCAATCCCAATTACCCGTTGTCGTCAACTAGTAGAATGTATGCCGCGACGCTGTGCAGCCGTTATTGCAAATAGGGGCCAGGCAACAAAGTATTAGTGCACTAGTGAAAAATATTTAAATAAAAACAAATTACAGGTGCATAGAGTAAAGACTGCTATTTTAAGGAACAGGATCATATTATCATTTTGTCCCAGAAGTTTTATTACATTTCTTTTCTTTATAATGTACATAAAAAACTTTTAAAATATAGAGAATAATATTTATCTAATATTATCATTTGTTTTTTTTAAGTTACATTTGAGATTTTAAGAAATATTATAACACTGCTATTTTAACGAACATGACTGTATACCTGAATGTATTATTTGTATTGTACATGAAAGTACTAAACAAGCACTGCGTCCAATAAATATGGGCAACACCGTATTGCATTTATATTTCTGTCAGAAACATATGTTTAAGAAAAATGGACACTTAAATTGACAACAAAAATAGTTCGCGAAATATATTAAAATTCATTAACGTCACACATAATTTTAGAGATTTGCAGACAACGAATTCGTTGTCCTTAATCAATTATTAATATCTAATCACACATTAAAAGATACATACCTTAATTTTTGCAAAACTCGACTTCGAAGTAAAATTCAATGTTAAAGGAAAGAAATCATTAGGTATAGATTTTGGGGCAGAAAACTCTAAGGAGCCTGATTTATTATTTGAGTCAATAATAGGAAGGGACCAAATCAATTGATTTCTCCTGGCTTCGTGCGTATAGTGGCCATCACATTCTAATACAACTGGGTTGCAACCCATTCTGAAAAAGGTAAGTTAATTAAATACATTGTATGTCAAATGCCATTTTAACATCAAATTAATTACTAATTAACAAAACAGTTTGCCTTAAATTTTTAAATTTATATCTAGTTTATGAATTCCGAATGGTTTTGGCTTAGTTTTTTCGTATTAAGAAGAGTTTAAGAGAAGATTCGAAATATTAGAACTTAATCTTCGGCTTAGTTATTTTAAAAATTTGGTATGTAAATTTGTTCATTAATTGGGTTAAAAAATTGTTCTCCCTTTCGTTATGAATTATGTTTTTTGAATGAGATAGATTACCCAATTCAATAGCTCGTGTCTTTTCCAAAAGGATGTGAATATTCAAAAAAATAATGTCACCAAATGTCACCCTCTTTCAACAGCTTAAAAAATATTGTTGAACGATCAATTGTCCAATTCAATGAATTCAAAGCAGATCTATATACCATATATATATATATATAAATGAATGTTTCTCTGTATGTCCTTTATAGAATCGAAAACTATGCATTTGATCATGTGATGATCTTTAGCAAAGTTGTTGTGCATGAGCTCACGAAGGTTTCTAAGTTGGTACGACCAATTTTCGACAGATGGCGCCACTGCCATTCCAAATGAAAAATTCAAAGGTGAAGACGTACTGTTGCCACGTCTCCCAATGATCCCGACAGATATGCCATTCGAATTCAAACGTTTGCAGTTCCCGGTACGACTCGCTTTCGCAATGACTATCAACAAAACACAAGGACAATCGTTGCAAGTGTGTGGATTAAATTTGAAGAATCCATGCTTCTCACATGGGCAGCTCTATGTGGCCTGCTCACGCGTCGGAAAACCTTCTGATTTATTCGTTTACGCACCAGATGGAAAAACAAGAAATATTGTGTATCCCACAGCACTTCAATAAATATCGAATTGAAACGAAACGCTGCAATGTCACAATTTTTTCAAAATGAACAAAATCAATAAAATGACTCAAAATGAATTGAATATTTGTGTAATGTCCTTCCTTCAAATTTAAAATTTAATAATCATTCTAATGTTTAATAATTTGTTTCAGGTGAGTTTCCAAGAAACGGACCATACGTAACGATTAAACATGCTTAAGAAACTAGACACTGGTAAGGATTCAAATATTCTAAACGTTTATTAGTAAACTATTCTACTTTCGTACTGTCAGCAGAGCGATACTTTAGAAAAATCCACTAGACCATTAGTCTGCCTAGTAGTTCTCAATACGTTCTTTTATTCTCATATCTAAACTACATGTATTTCTATTTCATAGTTTAACAAGAGCTCAATACAAATTAACCACAATTGATAAAATAACGCGTCTTATACCCATATAAGCATGTTTAATCTATCCTGAGCTTGTAGATTATTGAAGTAGAAGCTTCTATTTTGAACTGTGTAATAGATTACTTTTAAAAGTTTTTATTTATTCCCGTAAATATGTATATGATATATAGGTATAAGAATGGTCACAATAAAATTTTAAGTAAATAGAGATTTTTGTCCACCTAACTACAACGGAATGGGACAAAGTTCTAGTAAGGCATAGGCAGGTATAATATCTAGTAATTACAGTGCGAAGAGCACGTGGTTCTCGTGATATTTCTCCCTTCTTTCGAGGTCGTGCAATTGGACGAAAACCCAGCTACATATGTATAACTGTCGGGTATTTGGAGTGTTCTTGTTCTAGAACGAGCACATGTTCACCTTTTTTACAAAACTAGTCTTTATAAATTGACTTCCATCACTTTGACAACATTTTTGTCATATTCAGCATAGGCAAAAATATTAAAGAAAGCTAAACTTAAATGAATTAATCTTAATTGATAATGATAACGGTATTGACAAGATGGAGGGCCATTCAAGCCATTACGTTCTTTTTTTAATTCAATTGAATATTTTTGCTGCCAATAATACAAATGTATCCTTTGAAATTAAAATCTAAAACGCCTAATTTTAATCAACTAACACTGGGACTGTCATAATAATAAATTAGTAGCTGTCTAAAAAGGTGTATTTCTGTAGAGTATATAATTCTTTTTTGAATATATTTAAACACGTTTCTATATATATATATATATATATATATATATATATATATATATATATATATATATATATATATATATATTAACACGCGCATAAGAAATCCTACATTTAACACGCTAGTACAGAGGCATGACGCAACTTTCAAGATGCAACTTTCGGAATACAAAATTGAAATCCAAGCAATTATGATGCCTACATTTAATAATAAACTAATAAGAAAGGATTAGTTTATTTTAATATTACTGCAACGTACTGTTTTTTAAGGAATACAAATATTTTGTAGTTTCTTATAATACCTAAATAAATACATGCACTTTATTTTCTATAGCTACAATGGGTATAATGCCCACACAATAACATTTTATTTCCTACACATAACACTTTCTCTGTAATTGTTTCGGTATCGTTACTAACATATGTCGTTTAAACAATGTTATTTAAACACATGTCGTAGAGAGTTCTGGCAACATTTTGCATTGCCTACACGAATTGTTTGTATTTTTCATAACTGAAATAATACTTATATCGAAAATCTTACGTAACAGACGATAAATGTTTCGCATACCATGTTTTAATTTTCACTGTACTTGTAACGCCTGGATAAGTTAGTTGCTTTATAGTCTTTAGGAGTTCTACACTTTATGACTTCCCATGCCGCGCTGAGCGCATAGTTTTCCGAACAAACACTTTAATACTCGTACACCATTTTTCTCATACTTTGAAAATCTTGGAGATTTTTAAAATAAACAATGTTTGTTAGGTGTTGCACTTGAGTATTATGTCACGTTCGGTAATCGAATACCTCTCATTTCTCAAATGTAGGCTTGAAATTCCAACTGGATTATACGTATACTTTCGAGTTAATCACCTTACAAACGTATTTAAATAGAAAATCTTGATTCTCATCAAATCATACATTACTCAAGTTCTTAATGCGTACACGAACGGACGCTTATTTCCAAAGTAAATATCTCTAATGCATCAGTCTCAGAGAAGCTGACGTTTTTAACTTATCAACCGTCCATAATCGAATAACGTTGCTTTTTTCCTCGAAGGGTAGATAGTGAAATTCACTTAAATTGCTCACGTGTGCGTTCTGTGCTCTATATATTTGTTGACCGGTTTTAAGGGGATTATTGAACCTATTAGGACGACCCTTTTGCCTTTTTTTATAGATACCTGAACGGAATAATTTCGCTTTTTTCCGACACTACTTTTTTGTCGCCATAGGTCAGCACATATGTCATTGAAATACATTTGTATTGACATAATGTGAGTAACAAAATGTTAAATAAAAGGTTCTTTTCTCCAGTTAAAGGAAAATGTGTCCTTATGTTCATTTAATTATAGATTTTCGTTTATATTAAATGTTTATATTTATATATAATGACAATTTCAATTATTATCAATAACTTACAGTTTGTAATTATATATACGTTGATTACATACATGTACTTATTTTAATATCTATTATATATTTGCTTCCATATGTTAGGCTTTCACTTTTTTCTTAATTTATATAAGCAGTGTAAGCAGTATGTAGGTCAGGTATGGGCAACCTTTGACATGTTATGGGCCAAACTTTAATGTGTGCATTTTAAAGTAGTGTTAATAATTTTTAGCGATAGATATCAGACATGAATTAATAGGACAATGTATCGCGGGCCGGATCAAATCTTACAGCGAGCCGGTGGTTGCCCACATACGATATATGTCTTCAAACGAATTGTTGCTGTAGCGCCAACTAAGTATGTACTTATACAACTCATAGTCGACGGATAGATAATGTATTGTACAGCACTCTCGGAAACACATTATAGAGATTCATTTGTGCTTAGCGGTATTTGAAACAGGAAAAGAATATTAAAATTGTATCAAAATGGATTTATAAGATCAGCAAAAGTATATATGATAAATAATGTTACAATTTAAAAATTAACGTTTTTATGTAATTATGTAAACAACAATTAGGTATAGTAGCCAAGGATGCGAAAAATTAAACTTCACTTTACTTAATCTCTGTACCTTTTCTACAAATTGGTATACGGTTGGCGTTGGTTTCAGATGTTCCTCAGGGTACTCCATATATTTTGAGTTAGGTGACTCGCCTTTTCACTAATTTATCTGTTCGTTCCAAGCTTTTCTTGGACTACCCCTGCTGTTCTCTTCATCTGAGGATTTCTGTAATCAATTTTCTTCTTGTGTTTTTATATTTTTTCCCCACTTTTCTCTGTAAGTATCGCTTTTTATCTTGTCCATAATCGTTTTGGCTTCTACATTTCATATAATCTTCTGCTGTTGCTCAAAATCCCGATCTGTAAGTTAGTGGATGATTAAAATATCAAAGTTAAAAGAATAAACATGGATATTATGTAATTGCAAGCAAATATTATGAGACTAATTTCATATAAAACAGAATTCTTTTAAATTTTCAATAGAGTTTGTAATTATTAAACGGATGTAAATAAACATTACGAAAAATCAAGCATATTAAGTCCTTTATTATATTTGCTGTTTGCAACTTATATACCAGTTATTAGACCATCATATGTGACAACCTATGCTGATGACACGGCGCTGCTATTATCACGCGCCAAACCAGAAGAATCTTCAAGAAAATTGCAGACGCACCTTTATAAAATCCATACAAGACTGGTTGCAAAAGTCGAAAATGTTTACCAGCAGTAGTAAATCTGTACAAGTCACAATGAAATGAAAAACTGGCCACTAGTTAAACCAAGTGGTCATGAATTAACTCACTTCACATCAAACACCTAGGTTCGCTTTTAAGATATATATATATATATATACATATAATACAAGAAAGCAACTTAGGTTGAAACGAAACAATCCCCCTAAATACTTAGTAGACCACCAAAGGTTACAATAAAAAACAAGCTTTTAATTTACAAGGTAATCATTGTGCCAATTTGATCGTATGTTTCAAATTTGAGAATCCGCTACTAGTAACTCAAATATCGATATTATACAAAACTATCATAATCATGTTAGTGAATGTTTCCTGGTATATCCTTAAAAGAATAATGCATAGTGCTTTAAAAGTGTCCTTAATGTTTGAAGTAATAAGGAAATATAGTATATCGTATAATGAATGAGTGACAATTCAGACCACTAAATTTCATGAATTAATTTAAAGGAAAGGTGTTCAAGTCGTCGAGTTCACCAAGCTGGTTTTAATATAGTATAACACTCAGAGAATGTTGTAAAACAGATGAACTTATATATGAAATATCTTAGGAAATATCTTGGGTTTCTCATATATAATTTTATGAATTTATTAAAAATATTTTCAATTATATATATAGTTTACTTCTTATCATTGTATAAGATATACGAAAACATTCGTAGGAATGTTCCCTGCGTAATTCTTAAAATTAACTGTGCTTATATAAGCAAGTTATTGTTAAACAGATCATGTGAACAATTGTTATCAGAAAAAAAGAAAAGAATTAAATATCCAAACTTTCCGAATATCAAATGGCTGAATATTATATAGAAATGCTACATGAATTTAAAATACTTTTTAACCCAAGATTATATGAAAATGTTTTCCAAGGGAAAGCAACATTTCAAGTCCTGCATTACAAATACACCGAATTGATTAATGACTTGTATAGATAAGGACTAGTATGTTCAAGGCAGAGAACACAAAAACTCATACAAGATTCGAATAGTTTTCCAAACAAGCTGAAACGAAGAGAAGTAGTAAAACAGATTGTAATACTGATTAATGTGTACAATTTTTAAATTGTAATACATTATTTATATATAAATGAATACTCGACACATTACCTGCAAGCATACATGTATTAAAAAGTGACAAAATCGCTCATATTAACGCATTCGAGAATGGAATTCACTGAATATTATTTCACATTTTACTTGTGAAATATTCCTGTCATAATTCTAGTGGGCCTTTTTACAATAATAATAATAATAATATATTTAATAACATTAATTGTAAATGGATTTACCTTGTCCTAGAAGATATGAAATTTATAGGACAACCCACAAAAGTAGAAGGGCGTATTTGAAACTATTAAGCTGAACGAGCAGCACTAACACAAAATCTTATTTGGTTTTAACTCGGCAATCCTTCATACCACAGCTGTTAAAATTAAAAACTCGTGGTAATCGAATAGAAAGTGAACTATTCTAACTTGGTTCGAAATATTCAAAAAATTATGTACCTATAAGTGACTAAGTTCATATTTTTAAAGAACAAAAGAACAAAATGAAATCAAAGCTGAACTGGAATCTGTTTATATGGACAAATCCTCATCGAGTGTAACCATAAAACGATGGATATATCAATTTATAGGTAGCCAGACTAGTATATTTAATGAACAGCTCAAGGGACACACAAAAGCCGTTTGTGCTCAAAAAATTTTAAAAAAGTACAAAATTACGTAAGTAGCAAAGGCTCTAATATTTCATATAGACCAGTGGCTCGGTTTTGCATAATGAATTGAATATAAAAAAATAACGTGCGAAATGGTAATTATTCCATTTGTGACTAGATTACAATCGCATTTCAGTCCT
Organism: Dermolepida albohirtum; assembly: GCA_031893035.1. Lineage (NCBI taxonomy): Eukaryota > Metazoa > Arthropoda > Insecta > Coleoptera > Scarabaeidae > Dermolepida > Dermolepida albohirtum. The sequence goes on along the minus strand of JAVIWB010000573.1, from coordinate 43,076 downwards.
CAATGTAAGGAAGTTAAGACATGATCCGAGTGACTTTTAATATCAAGTAATAACGCTTGACTAAACCTGGATTTATATCTGAAATGAAGCAACAATCAAAACAATGGACTGAGACTAGCAGAAGTCCACCGAAGATTGCCTTCTTTGACTTGAAAAAGGTATGGCTATTGTCTTTTGGAACTGTAATGGGATTCTTTCTTACATGAACATTACAGTGAAAAATAAAATAATTTTTTGGAAATAAGTTTATTTTCGTGTTTATGCTCACTAATTATTGGCCCCGCCCTTGTATATAAACAAATAACGACATGAATACATTCATAATGCAAATGAAAAAATTTGCTAGACAAAAACAGCTGAAATGGAGAGTATTTTGAGAGCTAGAAAGCATCAAAAATCTTTTTACACATTTCAGTATTACACAAATGGAATGAAAATGAGGTAAAGATGATGTCCCCCATTTTATCGTTTAAATTTTAGACATCCCGGCTAAAAACACCTCAAACAATATATCTGTAGTAAATCATCGAAGGTTCTAGAAAAATTCTTTTTGTTTAAAAAAAATCGTTTAAGGAATGCTTTTAAAATTATTTACACGAACTAAAAGCTTTTTGTAAATATTCTGTTTAATTTCTGTTGCTCTAAAATCTATAGAAAAATCTGCTTTTAAACTAGACTTCCCTAACAATATTGTGGTTCTACTTTTGATAATTTTTTGCTGTGAATCGAATCTGTATAATTACCTTGCTAAAAAAACAATTAGATCAACTTAATAATATTTAATCATTATTCAATTATGTTTTCATTAAAGTATAAAATATCATACATAAAGCTAAATTTTCATATATGCTATAAACGTACTTAAGTATACATATGCCTATAATTTATTATCCAGTACTAGAAAATTATTATAAGAGAAGACCAATTTTTTTATCCTCGCAAGGTAACTCTGGAAGTACATTAAGTATCGTAAAATCTACGAATGATATATTAAATGGTTCATTTGGTTGTTTGTAATATATTTGTTGTAAAATATGGGCTGATTCTCTGCGCAATATAGTTGCAGACAACGCTTGCAAAAATGTATTGTCATACATATTTTTTCCAAAACAAGTGTAACACGTGCTTGCTTTAAATTTTGTTTATATCTTAACCCTTCCGCTACTACGGATGACACCGGTCACAAGATGCCGCCTATACAAGACGTGTAACTATAGTCACTGATCACAAGATGCCGTCTATACACGACGGATAACATAGTCGCCCGCCACAAGATGCCACCTATACACGACTAGTGACTATAGTCACCCACCACAAAGATAGAGCCAAAAGTCAAGTTGTATCGACTCTGGTGCAGCTTGTTTGTATAATCATATTCAATCAATCGTGAGTCGGATGTGTCAGAAGATAAAGACGAAATGTATATCTCATAAAACTGCAGTAAATTTGTATAAATATAGTGAATTGTGGTATAATTATTTTAAATTTAAATAAATAATATATCAGACGTACAGCAACACAGAGATGTATAATTAATTATTTTTCTAACTTTTATATTATTATTCAATTGAAATATATTTTTAAAGATTCGATACGTTCCAGAAAATGATTAGAAACAATCAAAATCAAAATAATAATAAAAATCAGCATATGAGTCACAATCGGATGATGACAGAATTATTTCGTACAATAGAATTCGAAGAAATATATTGAGCACCTCAAAATCCGAAGAACAAAATTCGACACCTGAAAAAGATGTATCAGATATTACATGGACTACCCAAGCGGCCCGGCCCAAGGTTCATGAATTTTTGCGAAAAAATTCCAGAATAAGAGTACCAATTAGTCACTTTCCATCAATTATGGACTATTTCCAGTTATTCTTCTCTGAGAGCTTTGTGGAATTTAGTCTAGGGACCACTTTTCATATTTACTAAAAATAATACATATCAATACCAATCATGTGCAAGCAAATAGCGATAGATTATATAAAATTCGGGAAATCTGTGATATGCTTAGAGAAAGCTTTAGAAATGCGTTATATCCATTTCAAGATTTATTTACTTAGGTAGATTGTGCTTCAAACAATATATTCCATCAAACAAGAATAGATTTGGCATTAAGTCCTTTGTTATGTGGCAAGAAATTTGGATTTATTCAGGTCTCTATAATTTACGACGGATTCCTCTACAATATTACTAACGCAAGTACTAATATTGGAAAATCTGGGAATATTGTTGTCCAGCTACTTAGATCATATTTAGACAAAGGGTACACAATATATATTGATAATTGGTACACAAGTCAAGCACTGTGTACTTTTTTACACAAAAATGGTACTAACGCCTGTAGCATAGTGAGAAAAAGCCACATAGGTATGCCAAGAATGAAAACAAATTGAAAAAATACGAGGCGAGTTTCTGGTCGACGGAATATTTACTAGCCATGAAATGGCATAATAAAAGGTGGTGTATATGTTATCGACTTTCTACACTGTAGAATTCGTCAACACGAAATTTCATTATCGCACGAAGTAAATGATCGGAATACCAAAGTATGTCGTAGATTACAATAATTCTATGATATACATGTAATATCATTTTCATTATATTCTTCTTTGTCAAATATATTAATTATATTATAAAATATGCTTAATTCGACTAAATTTGCCGCGATAGTATCGCGAAGGATATTTAATATACATGCGTATATTTATTTTGCTCCTTTCTTCTACTGGAATCAAGTGTATTATCAATGCTGTCATTGCCTTCACCAGATGGTAATTAATCTGATTCTGAATCTTAGAAATCTTTCTTTTTCACCTTCACACTCATCATTAAAGTTGAACAATCCTCCGAGTAACCAGCAACAGGAAATAATGAAAGGCCTGTACTCATTGCCGATACTTTACATTGTGTCAGTGACGCGAAGATGCCTCGCAAAAGTGGACTGTTAACTGCGACTGGTGTAAATAAATTTCTAAATCATTTTCCTATGTTGGAATTACATACATTATTTATATTATTCATAACCGCAGCTATCTAGCCTTCCCAGAGAAGCTGTACGCTACTGCAAACCTGGAGGTTTGTTCAACATTACTCACCACATCATATTGCTCTCTTGATTTTTGAGATCATTTGAAATAACATTTCTATTTCTTATTCAATTTTTTTACGTAGAAGAAGCTTCTTGATTTTAGTTCATATTTACAGTTTGTATACGTGTAATAAGAAACTGTGTTAAATGCAACTCTTGAAAAATTTACTATTGCGTATTCTGAAAGCACGTAGCAGCTATGGTTCTTAAAGTACACTTTACCGTTACATTTTTTTGATTTTAATGGTGTTTATTTATTTTTATGTAACTGTTTAATTAACATTTCAGGAATGCGCTAGTTAGAATTTAACATAGGGAAAACCTGGTTTCAACAAGGATGCAGAATATCAAAAATTTTCAAAATCATCCTCTGTAGTGCCCGCATAATTAATTCTACACAATCCACTGTATAAGTCCACAAACAGAAAAAAACTACGTACATAATTACGAGGATAGTTTGATAAGTAGGGAGAATGACACCTAGGTGGCGCTCTAATTGGTAAAACAAATGCACTGTAATTTAGGTTGGCTATTTATATGTTTACATTCCGATATTTAGATAAATCGGTTGATTAGTTTATTTTTGACAGCAGATTGAAAAAGAAGCAACACGTCGTTTTGTTAAAATGGAAAAAGCAGAGTATCGTGCGGAGATTAAATACTTCGCAATTAAGGGTATGAAAGCTACCGAAATAAAAGATGAATTACGGGAAACATTAGGTGAATCTGCTCCATCATCCGCTACAATAAGTAGATGGGTAAATGAATTTAAACGTGGTAGAACAAGCTGTGTTGATGAAGCGCGCTCTGGAGCACACAAAATCGTGACTTCTAAGGAAATGATTATAAAAATCCATAATATTATTACGCAAGATCGACGACTCAAAGTGAGAGAGATAGCAGATATGGTAAACATTTTAACAGAAGGCGTACACCACATTTTAACGACAGAATTGGGCATTTCCAAGCTTTCGGCAAGATGGGTGCCGCGATTGCTTACGACTGACCAAACGTTCACTCGTTTGCGCATTTCCAATGCGTGTTTGGATCTTTATGAACGGAATCCGGTTGATTTTTGTAGGCGATTTGTTACTTGCGATGAAACTTCGATACACTACAGTACACCCGAAACTAAACAACAGTCGAAACAATGGTTGGAACGTGGTTCTGCACCTCCAAAGAAAGCGAAAACCACTTTATCGGCAAACAAGGTGATGGCATCAATTTTTTGGGATTCAAAGGGCATTTTGCCCATCAATTACCTTCAGAAAGGTGCCACAATAAGCGGACAATATTATACAGAACTTCTACAAAAATTAAATATTGAGATTCGTGCTAAACGGCCAGGAATGGCAAAGAAAAAGATTCCGTTTCCCCAAGACAACGCTCCCTTGCATACCAGCACAGTTGCGATGTCCAAAATCCACGAGTAGCATTTCCAATTAGTATCGCATGCACCTTATTCGCCGGATCTAGCCCCTTCCGACTTCCACCTTTTTCCAAAATTGAAAACGGCACTAGGTGGAAAGAAATTTTCGTCTAACGACGAGCTTATCATCTTCGTGAATGAGTATTTTGCAAGCCTTCGGGAATCGCATTTTAGAGATGGCATAAGGGCATTGGAGCACCCTTGTAATAAATGTATTGCTCTTTTAGGAGCATATATTGAAAGAAAAATTATTTCGTATTTAAAAAATTCGTTTTTCTTTTCCATTCTCACTACTTGTCAAACTACCCTCGTATATGCATAATTCCCACTCTTATGTGAATGCGAAATATCACTCGGGTCGTATAACTTACAATTTAGTTTCTAGTGTTAAAAAAGATTCCTAATAGTACAATTTTTCAGATAAGTTCATCTTTTATCTCTAACATATCAACTACAACACTTTTCATCTTATTTACGATAATATTTATGATAATGATAATTACATTTATTAAATTGATAGAATATGGTAAATTTTATTTCTATTTAAGTTTTTATAGGTTGCAATAAAGTGTTTCCCTTATTTTATTATTATATGTATGAGCAAATATAATTCAATTGCCAACATTCACATAATAATGTAATGAATCTCGTTAATTGCTTTTAAAACCTAAAGCGAACGAAATTTAATTTTCTCTTATAGTAAACTTTTTGCTTCCTGATTACGAAAACATATCTTCTCATTACACTAACGCCATTACCATAGATGCATTTGAGCCAGCAAGAATGAAACACCAATAACTTTAAAGTTTATTATCGCGTCCGTTTGAATACCTTAGCGTAAAACCCAAGTGAAATACACACCGCTATAGTCGTTATGACTCCGTAAGCTACAACCATCCATTGCTCCGTCAACTTGGTCTTCACGAGAGTAAGTTCCTTACGAGGAAAGCCAACGTCTTGTGTTTAATATCTATACTAGGTATACCATAGCAACTAACAACGATAAAGAGCCTTGTTTACTAATGGTTCTCGGAAGTAGACTATATCATAATACCCATCATTCCCTCTTGCATACACTGCTCATTTCAAGTTATTGTAATTAACTCTCACGAACGACACTTCGTGTAAAATGTCTCTCTTCTCGTCTGAAATTTACAAATCCTATTACAGTTTCGGCCACATTTTGTTGCTTTTAATTAACTCCATAGAATTTTCTATTTAATGTAATCACCGATGCCGCTGTAATGCGAGTGACTGCTTGTGTTGCATAATTTATTTTATGATTTGAAAACCGTTACTTTAACATTAAGAAATTAATAACATACATACTAACAATATAGTATTTTGCGTAAAGTTATAATTCCTGTTCCCTCAAAATAATATAAAAAGACCAATAAGCTGGTCCTTTACTAAATGTTCGGTTAGTTGCCCTTCTTTTTCAAATATAGAAATTGTTTTACAATTATGATGTGGAAACATTTTTCCCATATTAACTTCGTCAGTAAATTATTATTATATAATTTCTTCGTTAGATTGGTTTCATAACATTTTGTACATATTCAAATCATGCCAATATATATATATATATATATATATATATATATATATGTATTAGACACCTTACGAATTTATGTACATACATACATATATAGTTTATATAGTTTAGTCAAAAGAGAGGTGAGGAAAATAAAACTGTTGTGAAAATTATGTACAAAGTGTTATTCAGTAATATACTACAATTTATCAATATTTTGTCGCTCCGCCCTTGACCTTAATGACAGCTCGCACTCGTCAAGGCATACTTGCTACTAAATTGTAACACTCTGCCGGTGGTATTGCAGCCCATATTTCGCGAATTTTTGTTGATGATTCTGCTTTTGACAGGAATTTATATTCCGTGATCTTAGTTTTTAAGATACGCCACAAATTTTCAATGGGCGACAAATCGGGACTTTGTGGCGGCCAATCCAATACCTCCACTGTGTTTTCCTCGAACCAATGCATTACAGCTCCCGATTTGTGGCAGGGCGCATTATCTTTCTGAAAAATGTATTGTGGAATATACTGGTCGAATAGTTTTAGCACAGACGGTTCTAATACTTCCTCCAACATGGCTAAATAGCGTTGGCTATTCATCCGTCCATCGCACAAGTACACTTCTCCAACACCGTATGCAGACATACAACCCCAAACCATGATACTACCACCTCCAAATTTTACTGTGGGAATGATACATTGTGGTACATAAGTTTCCCCTTGCCTACGCCGAACGTATAGCGTCCCAAGTAGTCCCCAAAGCTGCCAGGCAAAAGAAGAAAGTTAGCACTTAGACAGGATTAATTTTGTTTAATGTTACATGTAGACTGAATTGCATACAACGATAAGAATATTAGTCATGAAGATGTACTTACATACCTCGATATTCGATTTATCAGACCAAAGAATCTTCGACCACTTCTCGATTGTCCAATTTTCATGATGTTTGGCCCATAAATACCGCTTCTTTTTATGAGCGTCAGTTAAAAGCGGTCTACGTCGCGCTTTACACCCTCGTAAACCAGCACGCTGGAGACGCCTTCTCACTGTTTGCACAGAAACTGTTACGCGATAACGCTGTTTCAGCTCACTGGCAAGCTGTTTCGACGATTTTTTCCTATCACTGAGAGCCAGTCTTTGTAAAATTCTGTCTTCTCTAATCGAGGTATAGGGTTTTCTGCCACTTTTTGGTCTGTTAACAAACGACCCACTCTCCTGATAGCGACTAATGGTTGTACGGACTGCACATCGCGAACATTTTTTTTGCAATTACAGCTATTGACAACTTCTGGGAATGCAGTAGCACTATTTGGGCGCGTTCCCCTACCGCCAACTCGCGTGTTTTAGGCATTTTTCTTCAACAAATAACTGACACAACGTGAAAAAATAGGATAATCTAATTGATCTCTACCACAAGCTCACAAACGCTCGTTGCTCACAAACTGCTAGAATGACACTAAATTTCTAAAATCTACAATTTCCCCTTTCCACCTATTCTTTTCAATAGGGGATTAACTAGGGTATTCAAAAACGCATTTCTATAAATACCATTAACTATTTTTACGGTTAATTTCCGTCAGACTTGGATAATACCGAGAATAAGGGTTTTTACCTGGGGTGTCTAATACATCTGAGCATGGTTGTATATTCCATTTCATTTTTATCGAAGTTTAGATTCTCTTCGAGTTGCGAAAATTCTTTAGAGTTGGATAATTCTATTAAAGGAACTTCTAAATACCTTTGGCTTTTGATGAAAACTCATCAAAATACCTGTTAGATTGTGAAAATTGTTATGATCTTCCATAGCACATTATTTATGAAGTACGTTTTAGTATAATATTTTCACTATGTTTGATACAGTTACAATCACTTGTGAAGACGATACAAATATAAGCCGCAGTATTTTATTAGTCATTATTGTACCAAAAAAATTAATACACCTCTTCTGCAACATACCAAAATGCTACCTATTTTATGCCCATTTCATACGCTTTTGACCGAACTTAATTATCAGTCCCACTTCGTATCGCCGCTATCTAGGATTATTATTTCGAACTTTAATTATCTTTTGGTGAAGTAAGCTTTTTCACACAATGATTTTAAATATCAATGTATTACTTACAAATGTGCAAAACTAGCTAAATGAATAGTTCCTACAATGTACTTTTAACTATAATGAAAAGTAGAATTAATATGTAAACAGGGTACTTCAGGACTTAATACAAAACGAGATATAAATTAAAATTGAATAGTAATTTTTGTTTAATTTTCTATCATTCTTGTATTAAAAAGTTCTATTCTATATCTCTATTCTATATACCAAACGTCTCGACAAAAACATTCTAAAAATTGATTTTGCATGAATAGAGGCGTGTTGTGGTAGTGCGACGGCAGTGGATTATAAAGTAAGCAAAATTAGCAACATATATACATACGTCCTTATATAGAAATCGAAACAAAGCCCTTGGAATATAAAGTTTTTTTTAGAATTAGAGATACAGTACTTCCTACTAAATTAGTAAACAAATTTTCTGTTAATTGACGTTGGAGAAGAAGATAGAATATTGGCATTTTGTAATAAATTTGAAAAATACGCAAGGACAAAAATTGGACGAATATGCTGAGAAAGCAACAACGGTCATGCTATTTTTCGCCGTAAAACTGCTGTATGATAAAATTGGTAAAAAATGTATGTGGCCTCGTGTTATCATTAAATGTCTAAGCTACAGTCTGAACAGCAACGGCTTGTTCTGGTGTAATTCCGATTGATGATCATCCTGAACGTTCATGGTCATGAACTGATGTTCGGCTATTTCTGAAACGTTTAAAGCAAGCGTGAGTTTACATTTTACCCAAATCGTCGTCTCTGAATGCTTCCTTTAACATTTTATGTGTTTCCGCAATAGTCTTACCAAGCTTAAAACAGAACTTGATACAGATGATACGCTGTTTCCTCAAATTGATCATTGAAAAATCGCAAACACAAGCAGCCACAACAATGAAAAAGTGTTAACGAATAAGAACGTTTCCATTTACAAAGATGTCGCCTGGTATACTGACTTAGAAAGTGTATACACGACTCCACCTAGTGGTGCTGGATTATTACTGCGTTCGTTCACGCGCGTTATCCAAGTTTCGGTAAAATTTGGATCCACCTCGTATATATCTTATAATCTTATCATTGATTGTGTACACAGATGTCTTCAATAACACTCATTCTACAAAATAAAAAGTATGTACTAAGTAACCACTTAGAAGAAATCTCCACAGTGCGCGTTTTTATTTATCAATAATAAAATTGATTATTCTTCTTTATCTGCAATCAGTATTAAAGTCGTATAAATACTCGAGAGCACTGTTAATCTAGCAACAACCAAGGCTAATAGTTGATATCACCTATTCATATGGTGCGGAGTGTCCACAATAGCTACAAGTAACATTTTTATTTCTAAAGCATCGTAGTAAACTCTAAAATGTAATTCTTATTGATATATTCACATATGTATATTACTGACATACATTTTCAATTTTCATATATTTGCCTATGTATTTATATTATTTTGCCCCATTATTTAATACGAACCTGTTAAGCACGAACCTGTTGTATAAATAAAGTAATAAATGTTGCAAACAATTTACATAGTTACTCTAACTAAATAATTTGTATTTGCTTCTAAAAACTAAGTACAGTAGCACGTAATGGTAATGACATAAAAAATTACGGTGATATGTATTCAAAATTAAAGTAAAGATGATATATATCCGTTATTACTAAGTAATTTATAACACATTTAATCATATTGAAATTAATTGATGAATCAATTGCCCATAAGCGATACTTCAAATGAAAATAACAATTAATAAGCTCTTATTGCGTGCGTAGTCCCTATACATTACGGAGCATGTTTTATATATATTCGACGAACACTTTTTCCGTTTAAGATGCATATCGTTTTAATCCATCGATTACCATATTTATTAATTAGTATGGTATGTTCAAATAACGTTAATAATTGGCATATATGTATGTTTTGATGTGACTACTACATCTGGATTTTACGAGAAAAAAAATATATGAAAATTTCATATAAATAATAATATTAGAACCTAATTGTATTTAATTTATGTGATTCTAACAGCTTTTGAAAATCCACGCTGAAAAGTGTATGTATTCGTACCATAAGCCGTGACGTTCTAGAATAAAATTAAAAATATCGTGACATTAATTATCTTCAGCACATTACTGAACGCTGAGCTTGTAAAAGTTTTTAACTTCTGTGGCAATTAGAACGTTTGTAGACAAATCATTAATCTCAATTATTTTATATTTAGACATGTTTATTTTAAGTAAACCTCAAAGATGTTGCTTTACGTGATTGTTATTTTTCTTCGGCAAGTGAAGCTTAATAGTATTGGAACACATTACGGTAACTATAAAAATCTCAAATTTATGTTTTTTAACTACGGGTATTGAAAAAGTAATATTTTTGGCAAATATAAATATGAGTATTCTGCAACACTTTATTAGTAGTCGTATTTTTAATTAAATATTTATAATTGAAGCGGATAAAGAAGTTAATATGGTATAATGATATTAATATAATTTTTAAGTAAAACAATGAATCACATTACTAATAATAAATAAATTCTAATAATGGTGTGCGACAGCTAATGACATGCAATATCAAATAACAAAAAAAAACATGAATAAATTCTATATGTATATATGGCGTTGACTACAAAAATAGAAAATGCGTAACAAGGACATATAACAAGAAATGAAACACGTGAAAAATAACCGAAAATTACCTACCTATAATAATTTAATGGAATAAACGTGAAAATGGTGTGAACCATGTGTATAATAATAGTTCTGAGTAATAAGCTTTAAAAGATCATAGGGTGACTTGTTAAGTCTGTTACGAGTTCAACCTTGCGGTACAATAAGGTAGTATTATGAGTGGTGCTATTACTATCCTAGAGTTACCTTGAAATATTTATTTTCATTAATTTAAGTTAAAGTCGAAAAGTACCATTACCTGTACCAGGGTATGAACCCGATACATAAGACCATAGTCTAATGATCTATCTACTAGGCCAGCATGGCATTTCTAACGATATCTATTTTGTATAACAAATTGAATCGACGAAATAAAAAGATAAATATGGAGATAAGAATAAACAAATAGAATGTGAAATAAAGGTAACACAAGGGCTATTGTCAGATCTTCATATACATCATAAATTTTTTAATGAATTAACCAGTTTATTGACCTAATTCCGACAATACACTTTACGTCAGCACTTCTCAAACTGTTGGATACACCCCATTCAAGTTGAAAATCCAATAAATTGCAAATTACTAGTTCATGTATTTAAGACTAAATATTAATAAAATAAAAATGTAATTAAGAATAATAGCAATATTTACTTCAAAGCTGATTAATGAAGTTGATGTAAATGAAAATAATGAAAGAGAATTGGTCATAAATTCAAGATGAATACTGACTTATTAAAAACTAATAGATTTGTAGGATAGTAAAATTATAGATAGATAAATTCCGACGGTCAAGTAACATAATATGTTAAGATATTCACTATTTTATTTACATAAAATGGAAGATGGGCGTTTATATGATCTTTCTCCCTAATTACCTGCAAATATTTCATAATTGGCATACAAAATAATTCGTTAGCATAATGTATTTTTTCGTGCATTTTCTGTTTAATGTAAAACACGTCGTTGATAATTTGCTCGCCTTTATTATTCCATTTTCTTTGATCTCTTATGATTTCACACGATACGAAATTAAATTGGAAAAGGTTGTTGTAAACTCATCCAACCAGAAAATTTCTTAAAAAACAAATTCTAACATAACGTAGAACTTAAATAGGGAAGTGGATGAATATTGAATTAAAAATTACCTTTGAATGTTTCATAGCGGGCTACTACACGGCAGAAGTGTTCTTTTTAGCATTTGTTTGAATGCCTATAGCGTTTATTGACACGAACTTTCCATTGGTGGAAATCCCAGACCCCAAGTTAAAACACCTCATAAACATCCGCTTTATGTTTGTAGTTAGGACGAAACTTCTTAATAAACAGAAGGGATTGCATGATTTATGTAATTTTTATAACATAATGATAAAAATATTTGGGTGTGACATTGCCCATTTTTTTAAAGAAATTTGAGTAATATTCTTTTAAATGGGTTCTATTTCCTTCTTTTTAAAACAAAAAAATTTCTATTTTCTATTATGATACCTTGGTTTAACAAATAAATATCGTTGAATTCTAGAAAAAATTGTCCAAAATTATTGGCACCATGACTTTTTTCAATTTAATGTAGTGCAGTACCATTTAAATTTGTTTAGACACACAAAAAAAGGAGAAAATACCTACTATTAACTTTACTTTTACAATCTGTACTTTCTTTTTTAGTAATATTTTGCCTTTATTGCCGATTTATATATGATGTTACTCATCAAAATCATATTTATCAACATATTTTCTTCTCAAATCAATTGAATAACTATTTTAGAAGTTATTATGATCCGAAAGTTTCTACTATTAATTTCTCTTTCCGATCCGCATTAGCAATGCATTATTATGATGAAAAATGCTTTCATTCGGTAAAGACTTTAAATTTAGGTGAATTTCAAAAAACAACGTCTATAAAATGAAATAAAACTCGATTGAATTATTTTCGGAAATTACAAAGAATATTACTGATTATTTCGAGAGATTATGTTCAGAATTTGAAGACTTCTACAGTCGTTGTCTATAGTTTCTTTTGGGCTGTCAGACTGGAACCGTGTCTCTAGCAATGTTGTTGCACTTGCCGACCTTTCATTCGTTCTTGCAAACACTGAAACCAAGCTTCAATACAGCAGCGAGAAAATCAATAGCAGTCCTTGTTAGCTCCATAATTCGGTAAGTGAAACAGTAATGCCAGAGACGTGATTCTAGCTCGGAAGCCCTGATGGAAATATATTTAGAATTTATAAGCAATGATAGTTCTGAAAACAATATTTGATAAACTATTGTTAAGCTTGCGCTAATTGCCATATACAAGAGCTGTAAAAGCAAGATTAACTTTAGGCCTTGATTTTATAACCAACCTTTCTGTAATAATAGACCAGCCTTTGCACTTTAGCCTTAGAAACTTAATATCATCTAAGTAAATGAGTCGCCTCATCAGTTATCAGATTCACTTCCTTTACGCTCACAGCCATGTAACTTTGTTTTTCTCAGGGAGGGTTTCAGCTTTTGGGTTTTGCTCTTGTACCTTTTCCACATTGTTCCCATGAGCAACAAAGAAAATAATAATCTGCCCTATTAAAGCCCCTCTTGACTAGATAAGGCACCATGTTATAGCGTCCAACGTTGCAATTTAGTAGAATACCAAACTTATGTATACCACGTTTGTCTCAGTAAAATAGATTTAGTAATACACAAATAGTAATTGTACAAAATTTATAATTATAATTGTACAAAATTTATAATTTATCTTGTATTGTAAAAACGAATAACGTGTAGCAATTCAATTTTGCTTTTTACTGGATAAAAACATTATGGAAACAGTTGATAAACCAAGCAGCATGATAAGAATACTATGTATGTATATACTTATGATGGTTTTTGAATTTGAACATTTCTAGATGATTGGAACTTGCGTGCGCGTACCTTTTTGTCTGTGCTCCGACAAACTCGCCATGGATCGCTTATTGAAACAAATCAAAAGAGTAAGACCGGTGTTCGACCATACGTAGAACTAATTTCTTTCATACGACAATACTTCAAGTCATTCTATTATTTTCGTGAAAATATTTTTGCGTTTGTTTGATTGCGCACCCACGATACTCTCCAAATACTACAACTAATTTTTTTGATGCCAAACCTAAAACTTCACCTGAAGGGAACACATTTTCAAGATGTGATTAGAGCGAATGCCAACCATCTTAAAATACATTTTTGTAAACTTTCTCCAGAGTTTATTAACGCCGCCAATTGTGTATAAAGCTAAATCATTTTATGTTAAACTTGTACTTTTGCCTTTTAAATTATTGAAACTAATCCGGTTTCTTTTTGAACAAACTATATTATTTAATTGGAATATTTAGCTTAAACATTATTAATTATAGAATTAATCAAAAATTATATACATATTGCTGTGTTTTCGACTAAGCTTTCTAAAGTGCGCGTTAACACATTTAAAATACTATTCTTTCTTGCATCGGTTGTTTCATCTCCCGTCAACCATATTTTTTTTATCTTTGCTGTTGGCAATTTCCATTTCGGAACGTATTCCCCTCAAAAGTTTCGAAATTCTTCATTGTCTACAATATTTTGTGAAATGTTGCACACACTTAATATTTCAATAAAGTCATATAGAAATTTATAATGTAGTACATCAGGTTGCGCATTTAACCGGTGTTGTTTGCTATTAACATGTCTTTTACTCACAAAAATACTGTACAGTAAAATGTTGATGCTGATGAAATGTTTAATAATAATGCCACTGTATTCTAATGTCGAAAATCTGTGAAGAAATCTATTAACACTCGTCGAATATAACAAAGAACGCCATCGATTCGTCGTCATCAATCTAATTCGCCATGCATACACATACCATACGCATATGAATCTCGACTTCGGGTATATCCGGCCGCTTTCGAAATATATCATCGCCGCCAATGAGTGCGCACTTGTTTCGGATACATTCAGTGCAGTGAGATATTTTCATGTATTACATACCTTTATTATAAGTCCGACATAATCTCAATAAAAAATAAAACATTGATAGAAACACTTTCATTTGTATATACAATAGTTCTCAAAGATCATATATAATCTCATGAAATTCGAAAAATGTACATACTGCAATTTCAGTTGAGTTTAAATATTAATTTATAACAACGCATTTAGCAATTTCATTGTAGTTCGAATCTCTTAGAATCAATTTGAATAAGTTTTGACAACAATTTAAACATAAATGCATTGTCCAGAACCATCTAATGGATATAAAGGAGAACAACTGATATTCTATCAGAATTTTTAAAATGTTATTAGTATTTTAGAAATTCATTTGAATTTTAAATTAATTTCTTCTTTAAATTTTACTGAAATTAATTCAATAATTTTGATTCAAAATATACGAATTTGGAAGGAAGTAAGTCGAAAATGGATGATGTTCAAATAAAATTTTACTTTGAATTTTTATTTAAACAAGTTGTGAAAGTGCGCTATTAAGCAGACGAGGGCCATGTGTGTATCAAATAACTGATGCATTCAATACTAATTGTTATTTTATTTTTAAAACACAATAAATCTAGATTTATTTTATTTTGGATTATAACTGTTGTAATTTTCAAAATTAATTTAAAATATATGGAATCGTAAGTCATTTGAGTAAATCGACGATCGCCATGACATGATAAGTGAGTGCATGTATATTTAGTTAATTTATTTTAATTTTCCATTCAAAGGCAAATTCTGTGAATATATTCATTATAATCCAAATTTTTATTTAGTTAATTTCCAAAAACTAACGTTTTCATTTTTAGACGCAAATTGCTTTTTAAGAATTATTAAATATAACTTTCAATTTAAAATTTGTAAGTAATAAAAGTACAAAGTATACTGTTTATTATTTATTTCTATATATTTATTTCTTGTTATCTGATCCAAATGTTTTAAATACTTAATGATTACCAATTTATTTCCACTAATGTAGTTGTTTAATCATGTTAAATTTAATAAATCATAGTTTATAAGTTGTAATCAATCGTTTTATTTATTTTAATGTTATGTACTACTACTAGCCTAATTAATTCAAAAGAACCCCAGCACATCTTTTAGAAGTTTAGAAGTTTGTAAATAATTTCACGAAAGTTTTGTTTATACTTCTCCAATAGGTACGAGGGTGAGTAAAAGTTCACAGAACATGTTATGGAAACATGTATCTTTAAAAGAATTGTAATTATTATAGTAACAATATTAGCTAAATATGTAGAAAGGTTTTTTTCCTTCTATTATTGTAAAGATTAAATTTGAATATATATCAAAATAATAATAATAATAATGGGATTATGTAATATTCACCCATTTTCAAATGATTTACAAAAAAATAAACTCTATGATGGCTAAGTATTGGGTTGGCAACTAAGTACTTTCGGTTTTTACTGATAGAGAGCGTTGCTTTATTTTTTGTATAACGTATGATAGTGCTGTACTTTACCGTTTGTCGCATGATACTAGTCACATTGACGTAACTCCAGAAGCAAGTAGTGCGTGATTTTTATTAAAGCTATTAGTTGCGGGTTAATTTTAAATGGAGTGCAGAAACGAACACTTTTGACATATTTTACTATTTTTTTTCCGTAAACGAAAGAAAGTTGCTGCGGCTCACAAAAAGATATGTGAAGTTTATGGTGCTAATTGTTTAACAGAGCGCACGTGTAAAAAATTCCGTTCTGGAGGTTTTTCCCTCAAAGATGAGCAACGTTCTGGTCGGCCTACTGAAATTGATGATGACCAAATCAAAGTCATAATTGAAGAGCATCGTCATATAGTTGTTCGAGAGGTTGCGGAGAGGCTACATGTATCGCACACAACAATTGAAAAACATTTAAAATGTCTAGGGCTAGTTAAGAAGCTTGATATTTGGGTACCTCACGAATTGAAAGAAATTCATTTAACACAAAGAATCAACTTTTGCGATATACACCTTAGACGAAATGAAACCGACCCTTTCTTAAAAAGAATCATCACTGGTGATGAAAAATGGGTCCTGTACAGTAACATAGTTCGAAAACGATCATAGAGCAAACACGATAAACCAGCTCAAACCACATCGAAAACTGAATTGCATCCAAAAAAGATCATGCTGTCAGTTTGGTGGGATTACAAAGGTGTTGTGTTTTTTGAGCTGCTTCCAAGGAACCAAACGATCAATTCTGATGTTTACTGTCAACAATTAATAAAACTGGATGAAGCAATCAAAGAAAAACGGCAAGAATTGTCAAATCGGAAAGGTGTAGTTTTCCACCAAGATAATGCAAGGCCTCACACATCTTTGGCAACTCGTGGGAAACTATTGGAGCTTGGCTGGGAAGTGAGGCCACATCCCCCATATAGCCCTGATCTAGCACCATCTGATTACCATTTATTTCGAAGTTTGCGGAATTCTTTGAATGGTAAAACTTTCACAAATGACGATGACCTTCACTCGCACCTGGTTTAGTTTTTTGCTGGTAATGACCAGAAATTTTATGAGCGCGGAATAATGCAGCTGAAAGAAAGATGGCAAAAGGTCATTGGGCAAAATAGAAAATATATAATTGATTAGAAACTATTCTTTGTTTTAAAAAAAGTGTTTTATTTTATACTAAAAAACCGAAAGTACTTAGTTGCCAACCCAATATATACGCAACTGCCAATATTTCATGTACGTACTTTGGGAATTTAAGAATCTTCTTTCTTATGTACATATATAACTTTTTTTGAAGTAATAGTAATATACTTCCCCTAAAGAAAAGAAAAACTAAAAGAGTAATTCATTATCACGAAAATATTTAGAAACGTTTGCAGAATATATTGTATTATATTTAAGATGAAAGAATTTTTTACACACAGAGAATATTTTTTAATTTAGGGAAAGCAGTCGTTCGTATGACTAAAAATATAATATCAGAGTAATATGCGGGAGCTGTCAAATAAGGAATAATAAGACATCAGCTAGTCTAAAGAAAGGAGCTGTTGACAAAAGATTGGTGCGAGGGTGAACGTGAAACAAACGTTTCCACCCTTAGATACATCACGCACTTATGAGTAACGATTTCTGCCACAGAGCATGTCATTGCAATTGAAAATATTAAGCTAATGGAGTTGGAAATGAATGAGGCGCACAAACTACTTGTGGTTTTGTAGCGAACGAAAGAATAGAAGATGTGTTTTTGAGATTTCTCGTTTCACGGTCAATAACAATAGGGGCTTCTAACCAGTCTAGACGTCTCCTAATGTTAAACTCGTGCAGAGTAAGTGGATGTCCTTGAAAAATAAGTGAGTTCAGATTCGCAGAATTTATTATACAAATACAGTAAACTAATATATAAAATAATTATAAATACAACACATAGTATAAAGTCATACCGCAATAAAAGAGTGATTGTGATAAGAAAAACCGAATACAATGCTTGAAGATTTTCTAGTAATCTTAAGTCTTTGTTTACTTAATATCATAAAGTAAGAACTTTACTGCATTCTGCTTATTTTTTGTAGATAATGTAGAAAATCACGTGTTCACTTTTTAAATATCTATTTTATAATTGTACTGTTTGTACTGTTTACAAAAAAGATAATTCAAAGACGTATTTAAAAAATATTTTATTAAAACTATAAATTATAACGTACAGTTGCGGCCAGAATGATAAAAGTGACAGTAAATTTCTGAGAAAATATATATTACTGTAAAAATACTTGCAAAACATATCATCTACAAACATTACAATAGCAGTAATTATTCTGATCTCCATTGACAAAGAATTACTAGCGAACTAATGATCACAACTATATGAAATTTTATATTTATACTGCTTCGATGCCCAAAACATAGAACGTCCTTCGTATATTTAATATTTGGATGTATAACCTTTATTTTTGAGCTCTGCTTCACATAAAGCCTTCCATAAAGGAAAAAACGCGCAGTGAAATCGTCAAAATCAAAAATAATATAAGAATTATTTTTAATTTGAATAGTGTTCAAAAAACTTGTGCCAAAGGTTTGCCTTAATAAACCTGCCTGATCGAGTAGTTGTTTAGAATAAAATCATGTATACGGAATATCGTGAGGCATCGTTGGCATTAACGTTCTTGTGGATCATGCTTATAGTAAACTTTATGGTAAGAGTTCTTTACTTTTAATTAGCAAATATCCTACTAGCAACAAAACAAACATTGTACCACTTTATGTACTTGAAATAAAATGTGATTAAATACAGTCTCAAAACGAATCCATCCTTTTACTCTGCGAATTATGACCATTGGTCTTTTTCACAACTACAGCACATAAGAACCCAACTTAAACTTCGGCAAAGAAGTGGCGAGGTATTCGTGTTTTCACGTACTATGTCAAAGTTTAAAGCACACGATTTACTGGCTTTTAAAATCAAGCTATAATTTTTGTCATAAACAAAATAGATTTGTTAGCTAAAATTGATACGTCTATAGTGTTAACACTAAAAACCACAAAAAACGTGTCATCATTGAATATTTATATTTTTGTTAGAAAAAAGTAGGTAAGTCACTAACATTAAATTAGAAGAGCCTGGGTTGCTCTTTGTCTTAAAACAACTAAATACAATAAATTGTAATTAAATTGTAATTAATAAACAGTAATAAACTATTGTTAACTTCGCTATTGTTTTACAATTGAATCAGGAATACGATTGCTTGCATTTTTTCTCCTGAGAGTACGATTAAGTTTTTCTCCGGTTTTGGAGAAAGGTGAAAGAGGTATACGATATGAAAGGCAAATTATTAAACAACATAATAGCAACGACTTCAAATGAACACTATTATTAGATATTCATGAATAATGTTCTATCTTATATAAATATTGATGCATTATCATTAGCATTTTCAAGGTACTAAATTTGAAATAGTTACTATTTTACCGACTACGTGATAGAAACGATGTTAAGAGTAACAATTTGTACATTCACCTGATTCTTATGTTAATGATATAACAAATATACATACATATATCCATACATACATACTTATATATATCGTATTATAGGATTTAGGAAAAATTGTTTTATATCCAAATTTTATTTTATTAATTTGATGTACATTGTTACATAATAATTTAAGCTGGTTTCTAAACAACTACAACTTGTCTGTTATAATAATGAAGACAAAACTCGACGGGAAGCAATAACTTATAGTTTGCCAACTTGTTTTATACTATAATGATTCGAAAAAAGTTTCCGTCTTTTTTAGATTAAAAGTTATGAATAAGTGTAAATTGTCTGAGCATTGGGCAGAGAAATAGGGATGCTGTTTAGAAACTTTTTATTACACCAAAAATTCAATTCAGCCGTTTTCCACACGTCTGGAGCAGATATAACTTACACATACATATATACGATACATTAAATATTCCTGTTGTCTTCAACCTCACATGGAATCAAAAAAAATACAGAGAAAATACACAAAAAAATATTCAATTTGTTTAGACTTTATTATGATATTTATTACAACATTAAGCAGCTGATAATAGATAGAATAGCATTGCATAGTCACAATCCAGCAACTGATATCCCTATTTAGTTATTTTGATTAATAGCTAATGCTAGTTTTTGTAACGTGTTTTGTATTCATAAAATTACTGAATATGTACACATATATTTAAAATTTCGGTAAACAAACTATTTAATAATTCTTCATCTCAAAATAAAAGTAGTGCTAAACTGGTGCGTAGACTTCCGCGATCGTGGTCCATGCTATCTGCTTCTGGGTTTCCGGGCTGGAACCGCGTCACTTGTATATCTGCCGACGTTTCGTAC
Organism: Dermolepida albohirtum; assembly: GCA_031893035.1. Classification (NCBI taxonomy): domain Eukaryota; kingdom Metazoa; phylum Arthropoda; class Insecta; order Coleoptera; family Scarabaeidae; genus Dermolepida; species Dermolepida albohirtum. The sequence continues at coordinate 22,444 of JAVIWB010000573.1, read as the reverse complement.
CCATTGGCATGGGACATCTTCAGGGCTCAACTACTGCACTGAAACTGTGCTAAACAATTATAATTTTAAAGATAAAACGACTGTTAAACTCCCTTTTCCAGATAGACTTTCTCAGAGTATTTTTAAATAATTAGCAGTTCATTACAGTCAAGAGAAAAAACTTACTTATATTGTATTAGAATTTTTTAAATACAGGTTTCGACACTACCCATTTGGTTTTATTAATAACAGAAACTAATAAACTATTCATAATGGTGTTTTTTTCTAATTGGAGCAGTAGACTGAAAATTTTGTTAATAGTTGTTGACATTTGTCAAAATGGAGCGTTGGTCAACACAACAGCGCATCTTTTATGTTGACAAATGTTATCAATTTACAATAGCAGTTCAAAGGTGTTTTCGGCGACAATTTAATATTCAACAGTCCTCAATATAAGACAATTTCAATTTGGATACAAAAATGTAAAATACTCTATTCTAGATAAAAAGCAAATGGAATATCTAAGTTTTCCTACCATGCATTTAACAAAGAAAGGGAACAAAGAAATAGTCACGAAAAGTCTATTAAACATTATACTGCTTTGAATTTGACTGAGCGAAGCAAACAATGTTAACAAAGATGAATTTTCACCCATACAAGAGCGCAATATTTCAGGAAATAAATGATCAAGATAAAATTCATAGACTAGAATTTTGTCGTCTTACCTTAACAATTACCTTAGTATCGAAAATATTTTTTCATGAGTTACGAGACTCATTTTTATCTAAACCGTGATGTAAATAAGCAAAATTGTCGTGGTTAATCTCAAGACAATCTCCGCGACAATCACCAGAGATTCTTACATCATTCTAAAATATGTGGTGTGTAATCTCCATATCCAAGGTAATTAATTGGACCTTACTTTTTGAAAAAAATAGTTAAACTGCAACAGTTACTGCTGTGGCTTACTTTCAAATGCTGCAGATATTTTTTCCTCAAATTTAGAACGGAATTAGAAATAACTGGTTTCAACAGTGTGGCGCAACAAGTCAAATGGTGAGAATAAGCATGGATATTTTAGAAGAATTCTTTACAAAAGAGTGGACTTCCAGGAATAGCACCATTTCATGGTCAGCAGGATCCTTAGTTCTTTCAATACCAGATTATTTTTTCTGGAGTTATTTAAAACTTAAAACGTTTGCAAATAAATCCAGAGTTTTAGAATGAAAGCTGAAACAGTACAAATTAAATCAATGCTATTTTTCGTCACATTTTTCAGCGTTATGAGAAAGTCTGCAATCCAGTTAGAAAAATGCATTGAAAAGAATGACAGTCATTTGCGACGTATTATATAATAAACTTCCATTCTTCAAGTTAAGGAATACATGTTCCTTTGATTTGTTGTTCAAGTCAATATTTTTTTAAACCATTTGAAATGAGTAGTTCATTTTGCTTGACCCTGCATAATTACAAATACATTTGTCAATCTTAATAAAATCCCTATTGACTAATGTATTTTACACTGTTTTATCAAACATTCGAAGGATTGATAGAAAACGATCGGATTATAATACCATCTTTGCATATTAAGCTGGAACTTGCGAAATATTTTATGAAGGCATTAAATTGAATTTCGTTTGTTTGTGAATTGAGAGAGGACAATAAGGTAATTTTGATGGAACCTGTGGTTGATCACTGAAGGTTGATATATAACCCCTTTCCACATTAATTTTCGTGTTCTGTATACGTATTTCGACAACTAAGTTATCATCAGCAGATAATTAAACAGTGTCGCACCTGGAAAACTACGGAAGAAATACCCGTACGAAAACACATTCCGCACACAATCTGTACTCTTGAAAGCCAAAACGCGCACAGTGTGCTGGATTATATATCAACCATCAGTGATTAAGAAGACAACAGACGATAATCTCAAGTAAATTAATGAATAGTTTCAAAAATAACAAAGATAATAAAATAAGATATTTTTATCGGATCATTCTTTGAGCGATACTGTAGTATCTCTCAACGGACGACAACAGCAACAACTATAATCTGAAGGTGTCCGCAGAGAAGCTTCCGAAATATAGTTCAGACGTCAGCCCATTTGAAATCTCAGAAATATTCCCATAATAAATCTTTGATACATTTTGGCCGTAACGACATCCTGCCACATACGACAACCACGAAATATTTCCAAGTTATTTTGTCATTTACTAATATGGAGACTTGATTTCTGTGTTCACAATTTATAAAGATTAAAAACAAAGATTTCTAAAAAAAATTAAAACTATTCTAATGTATTGTATATAATTGGTAGTGCTAAGACAAATAAGTAGCATTAGAAAAATTTTTCAAGAAGATAAAACTTCTTTTAAATCGTATGCAAAAATATAATTTATTAGATATACATAGCTTAACGTGGTTTCCATTACACGTTTATTTCTCGAAGCGGTGATAATCGTAAACCGTAATAAATAAAGAAACGCTTACTGTAGGCAAATTGTTCTGCTTGTATTTACTTTGTAATTCTCCCGGAAATAATTATACCCGACGATAAATTTGATTTATTATTTAGTCTTTGAGGTTGTTGTGCTTTGGCATAAAACTTATTTCTTTTCTTTTTTCAACAGGAAAAGCACAGTAAGACTTCGAATCATGTTTCCGAAATTAAGTCTGCTCCAGTCTCCCGAAAATATACACATATAGCATTTGTAAATACAATTAAATAGGTTTCGCAAATACTGTATTTATTTTCGTCCAATATTATTATTAGATAATAAAGTTTTAGTGTTACATTTAAGTGCATTTTAACTTACGTCGGTTAGTACATATCTATGTACATATATACTTATGCTATTCACTTCATATTAAGTTTTGAATTTTAATTCGCTAGTGTGTTATAGTATTGATCTTCAAAACCTAAGTAACCACAAACCGTTATTCCGACTAGTTAAAATTACAGGATAATGTCAAAACCAATTGCATAAAACATTCCAATTTATGGAATACATGAAATCCGCACATGATTGGAGTCGGTATATAGAGAGACTAGGTGAAATTTGAATGTATTTAAACAATTTGGACAATTTGAGCCAAATACATTAGCTACTATTTTAATGTAATGATTTAACATAAACAATTCTATTGCAACTTAACATAACCTTTACTCAAATTAAAGAAAAAGTATAAATTACGTCTTTAAAAGGAATATATAGCATTTTTCTGCCACTTATCTTTTTCTTTCATGGCATTCTATTTACTCAGCAGGCGCCCAACAATATGGATAATATTAGTTATCTCTGATAGTAACCTACAACTACGAAAATATTTGGTCGAGTACTAGTTTTTAGTTTATATATATAATCTACATACATAGAAGAACTGGTAAAGAAAACACGTGGATAATTAAACTTTTAATTGATAAGGACACATATGTATATGCATTCGGTGAATGCTATCGGTATGGACTAGTGCTTCGTAATGTTTGGATCACAACGAAATTCTGTCGCAAAATGATAAACTGTTTAAAAAATAAAATATTGGTGTGGGCGCAAACAGCAGCCTTTTATTATAACTAGTTCCATTTTATTAGATCGCGAAATAAATATTTAAATTGTGATACCAATACAAAACAAATTTATTGAATCGCTGTGTAAAAAGGTGGAGAAATGCTGGTGTTACTAGGATGGACTATGAGTGAATATATTAAAATATGTTATGTTAAATTGCTTTCATAAGCAAGTATTTGCAGGAAGCAATATCGCTAAAATCTTAATGTATCACATTACTCCCCATTAAAAAACCAACTTTGTCAGACAAAAGTGGAGCAAAAATATGTCCTTACTATTCATTACTCGAAAGAATTTAATAATAACCTTATCCACCTTATCATACTTAGTGGTTACTAAAATAAATAATTATTTTTTAAGATATTCTGTAGTGGACAATTCAGTAATTTTAACAATTTGTAGCAAACTAATTAAATTGTCGTTTATAACCAGAGTATTTCTAAAGTTTCTACATGTTTTTTACTTTTACAAAAGCAGTTAGTTCAAACAATCTTCGCAAAAGAGTAAAAATACTTCCAATTTTCGCTCTTTTGCTCAAACATTATATGTTTAAGGTTTATGTTTATCGGATTCCATGTTCGCGAACATCGAAATTAAAAGAGAATAGAGTAGCGATTTAGAAATATTGCAAACGGTATGGTTAAGAAGAAAGTGAAGAGTGGTGGTACACGATTATTGTCACGGAACTTTTCTTTTTTCATAATTCGAACACGCAATGGGCAGAGAAAGGAACACCGCCACCAAAAAAGGTTTGTGTGTAAAAATCTGCGTCTAAATATATCTACAATCATAATTTTTTTTATTTCAAAGGAACAGTATGTATACCACACTCTGGACAGAATTAACTGCTATCCAGATCTAACTCTTGAGCTCTTAGGCTCATGTGTTGTCTCTGAACTTGTACTTTATAGACGAAGGGATGATTATCCTCTTTTGCACATCTGGATTATTACTTATAAGTGCACATCATAAACTGTTAAATTTACGTAATAGATACATTAACCATATATAAAAGAACTACACTAAAATATAAGTACAGGATTATAAACTATTATTATACTAAATTGACAATATGAAATTAGGAAAAACCTATAATATAAACAAAACGAGTATAAATATATTCCGACAATACAATGCATTTATATCCTTAAAATAAAAATATATACAAAAGAATATTCTCTAAAAAATCGCGCGTCCCATCACACAGTGATTATGCTATATTTAACACGTTAAACATATTTTAACTTAGTTCGTATAAATCTTCAGTAACCTGAATTTATTTGGCGAACGAATACTGAAAATACGAAGAACTGTAGTTCAATATATAATAGAAAATATTTGATAAAAAATTAAATGTATGTCTTACAATAGAATTTATTAATTACTGCAGTTGGTTCAAAATAAATGTTAATCCATATTCATCTAGTGCATTGCATATGAAAAAGCAAGGTCTATTAAACTTTTTTACTATGAATTAAATGAAAAAAGAAACTAATAAAAACGGACAGCAAATGTATCATATTTACTCTGTTTAGCAAATTAGTTCGGAAGTTATTAATGATAACATAGCGTGTCGTATAAATTTGCATTCACTAATATAAAAGTTGCACAACCAGAAGGTAATAATTTTGAAGCATCGTTGTTATGCATGAATAATAGCAAATGAAAGTCACGTTAATGTAATATCAACAAACCATTTACAAGTGATTAGGGTATAAAACAAAACACGCCAATTCGCAATCTTCCCTTATTTGGGTGTTGCACTGTCCTGAATTGCGAATATATTTGTTAAAATATGTAGCCATTATAGTCCGCATTTTCGAAGGGAGGTCTTAATATTTTATGGTATTTGTATTAACTTAGTTTAAGTGTATTAATGTGTATTTTCCCTTAATATATTATTAAAGTACCTAGTCCTGCCATAAATACTGATATAAAGGTTTTTAAGTACAAAAAGAAAACTGCAAATTGGATTTAAATTATTTTTTGATAGTTTATTTTGGCAATAGTAAGCTACAAACTACAATGCGAATTACTCGAAATGGCCGCCATTTGCCTTAATACAACGCCGAAGTCTGCAGGGCCACTCATCAATCGCTGTACGGACAATATCCATGGGAAAATTGTCGACTGCTTCTGTTAACGCTTGCTTCAATGATTCCAGGTTGCGATGGGGTCTTCTACAGACCATGCTCTCTAATATTGACCACAGTTTGTAGTCGAGCGGATTTAGGTCTGGGCTTGCTGACGGCCAATAGTCAGTACCAATAAACTCAGGTACATGATTTTCAATCCATTGCTTGTTGGAATATCCATGATTAGTTTTGGAACATGGTGTAGTTCAGGAGCTCCACTACATTGCTTAAAATGTCTCGTTGATAGTTTTTGGCCGCTGTTTTAACACCTATTTCACAAAAATGCAAGGAAGTGACACCGTCATAGGATACTCCCCACCAAACCATCACTGAAGCAGGAAAATGACCTCGCTGAATCCTTGGCACCACATCACTGGCTTCCTTGGAGGACCGTGCATACACCCTATCATTCTGTTTGTTAAAAGTTTCTTCCACGGTAAAAATTTTTTCATCAGAAAACAAAATTTTTTTGTAACGCTCTTTGCCGTACAACGATAGCAGGTGTCTGCATTTTTTCTTCCTATTCTCTTTTAATTCAACGTTAAGGCGCTGTCCTGTTTGTCGTTTGAAAGCTCTAAGTCCTAGGTCTTGTTTAATGATACGGCTCATGGTTCTCGGAGCAATACCCATTTCACAAACCATGATTTTCTGTTTGCGGAAAAGATGTCGATTGATGCGGAACCTCACTAACAACATTGATGGCCTGTGGTGTACGAACTATGCGAGGCCTGCCAGATCTTTTACGGTCGATTACATTTCCAGTATCAATGAATAACTTAACAGTACGATATACAAACACACGCGTAATATTTAACGGTTTCAATAAATCAAAAATACGGGCTCTTTCTATTCCACACTTACGAAGTGCAATAACCGCAATACGGCTCTCTTTATCCGACCATTCCATAATGACGACTCACGCTATAGTGAAATTGTTCGGCACTTTTGTAAAGCATATATCAAATGTCAGAACTGCCAACATAAAATTTTTGTACTTTCAAGTTATCATCTGCAAAAAGGTGCGTTTACACTTGTATCAATACTTATGGCAGGACTAGGTATATGCAGTTATATAAACCTTTTTATAACAACAATAGCAGAAATAACGAATAATAATTCAGAGCTTGTGTGAGCTCGCACTTGTTCTGTCTTTGCTTGTTTGAAGAACCCGTGTCCGCTGAGGAACTGCGTAAAGTATTAGATTACCACACCTTGGTCGCGATCTATTCAGTCCGCGATGTTACAGATCCATCTTCTCCTCCACTGTCATCTCGTTTCATTTCTCCAACGTTCTTGCCACTAGAGTCGACTAACCCCTTCTCAAATCTTGGGCCACTAGATCGATTGGGGTTACTACCAAAATCACTAACACCGCCAGTTCAGAAACCGTAAGATATGAGCTTGCGATCCCAAGAACCCCACGCCTTTGTACTGAAGCTATCCGATTTTGTACTTCTCCTGCCGCAAGGTAATGGCTCAAATCTCGCTTCCATACAGTAGTATGGATTGGATGACGTTCATAAGGAGTCGGCGTTTACTCTTTGTTGTTCCTCCCACATCAGCCCTGAAATAATAATGATAAGAATAACAATAATAATAATTATCCCTCTTATAGAGATATAAAACATCATAAAGCTTGCATTAATTTACTATTGTATGATAAAGACACCGCAATATCAGTCGTTTACAACCTGAACTCAAATCTATAGACATGTGGGTTAAGTGAAAAGATTCCCCATGTCAGGCTGTTGAAATGCGAGAAAAATCAACATCATAATAATAATAACGTTCCTTCGATATGTAATGACTTCATCCCAACACATAAAGAAACAAATTTCACTTCTGACCATTTGTAGGAAGTGACAACAATCTACAGGGTTATTAATGATACCAATCAGAAACCTCACACAGAAGAAGGTATCGGGAAGACAATAAAACCATATCATGCCGGGTTCAAAGGGTCAGACATTAGATGGAATGATGTTTATCCTTTAGCGAAAACACAATCCACTTTAAAAAAAAGAACCATAAGATATTTTCTGTGAATGCAACCCAATACCAAACTATCACATGCAAAGGATATCGAACTTGGGGTGCATATTCAAGTTTACTTGGAACAAAGGCGTAGTAAAAGGACCTAGACACATGAGAAACAGAAACAGATGTGACGAGATTCAAAGAAGATGCTAAAAGTCCTTAATCTCTGTTTTGTTCAATAAATGATTAACATTAACACTATATACGTAGCTAATGGCAGAAGAAAGATGTCTGTAAAAGATAACGATACATTTCTCAATGTTCAGATTCAGTTTAAATAAACCGAAACAGAGTCAAGGAAAACAAAATTTTAAAACATAAAAGAGATTAAATAAAATGAAAACAAAACACTAACTGAGAAACTAGATAGATAGAAATAAAAATGAATATTTTGAGAGACTAAGGAGATGCAAGAGTCATAAGAACCAAAGCAACAAAACATACAATTCGGTAGAAATCAAAAATAACTTACGAAAACCTAGAAAAACTTAACAATGTAGAGTTCTCATCTAGTGCTGGTCATATTAGAACTTTCTCGGAAAGCATTCAACAGAAAACAACAACACATGGATAAATAAAGAAGAAGAAAAACAGAAACATTCAACAGCAAAAAGATTTAATTATTATTGAAGAACTTGAAAAGATAATACAAATCACTCATAATTGAAAAACAACAGGTTTTTTATAACACGCTTTTTAAACAAATACTTTACATCACTACATACGCAACTAATAAAGAAACTAAATCGTATAATCATAATAAACCCACAGGCAATGTTAAAATATTTAACACAAAGTAAAAGATTTGTAAATTCAAAGAATTAAGACGAAAAAATCCAACGAACTACAAACATATATACACTACTTAAGATATTAATTGTCATCATAATTAAAAAATACAAAACTCATTAACAGGGGAACAAAAGGACATAGAAAACATGGTCAAGGTTGTAAAGAAAGCAGATATGTCATCATGGAACAAAACAGAAAAACAACAGGGAAATTTAATTACATGTTACGTCGACTTGGTTACTAACCACACAGTTAGTTAATGAAAACACTGAAAACTTATAAAATAGACACTTTCTGTACACAGCGATGCTATACCTAAAAACTCCAATTTATCTAACAAGAAAACTAAATCACATAATAATAGATGGGATCAAAATGAACAAAGTGATATTTTAGGAATATTCCCTGAGTTACTTATGTTTTTTGTACATGCTTCTATCTAGGATTCAAAATAAAGGATTCAAAATAAAGCATCCACCATGCATGGACAATATTTAACTATTCGCTTCAAATAAAACCTGTGCTAGGTAAAATGAAGCAACAACTTGCTAAAGCAAAAAGATGGAGTAGATACAAGGGAAGCAATATCACTCAAAATATTATATATAGGAGCTTCGAAAATACTGCTGTGAGTAGTGAAGGAAGCAAATATCTAGCAACCAAGAATATCCAAGAATCTGGAAAAACATTGTAACCAGATGCAATTAATGACACTGCAAAATCACAAACGTAAAATATTACATACATTCAACTTATGAACATAACGTTAATAGAGGACAATGCCGTTAAAGTAATACGTAATCGAAAAGTACGTGGGCAACGCTAAATATAAAACTGCTGGTAGGAAAACATCTAAAGATATGTTTAAGCGATAGCACTTGATTCCAGCTGTCAATTAACAAACAATAAGTTCTAAAACCAATAGCCATTAGAGAAATACTTAGAATTATTACTGGACATTTAATTATATATTATCTACGTCAATGATGTTCAGCTCGTGTGCAACATCTTGTTCATAGAACATCAAACAAAAACAATCTACAGTATTGACATCGTAATACAAGTGATTGTTAATCTTCAACAAAGAGAGAATAAAAAAGATAAAGACTTTGCCAATTATTCCAATTATAATAGAAGAGATGGGAAATATCCAAACAAGCCTTCATGGACGTTCCTATCCTAAAATACACGTAATATAAAGAATAAAATCATTAGAAGCTTGTATTTTACTAAAATAGATATGAAGATCCATAGGACCATCTAAACAAGGAGTATAATGGACATCCAATAAAAACAATTAAAAGATGTTCAAGTCTAGACAACATCAGAACGTAAAATCTATTATAACATGGCGAATCTTGGTTTTACTGTTATGATAGTCCAACGAAAACGCAAATTAAGTATATTCGAAGATGAACCACTAAGTCAAGTTCGAAAGCTATGGCGATATGAAGATTCATAGGACCATCTAAACAAGTAATCTAATAGACATCCAATAAAAATGATTAAAAGATGTTCAAGTCTGGACAGCATCAGAACGTAAAATCTATTGTAATATGGCGAAACTTGACTTTACTGTTATGGTAGTCCAAACAAAAACGCAAATTATATATATTTGAAAATGAACAACGAATCCAAGTTCGAAAGCTATGGCGAAAAGACATACTTATAGTTGTTATAGCTTTGTTAAGAAGTTTTGTGTTATCCAAAAAGTATTACTACTATACTTTGCTTATATTATATTCAACCCGTATATATGCATCTAAATTATTTTATAATTAATATATACGTCACTAAATACAAAATATATTTATAATGAATAACAGTGAAAGAAGGGAAAAGTTAAACTTTCAACTTCATTTTGTAAGCGTTCTTTTTATATACTCTAACACTGTACATATCCTTAGGTTATATCTTATATAGAAATCTTAAGATGCCGACATTCTCAATATTGAGATTCACTACCACATCTAATCCAATTTTGTCCCAATGTGTGGAAATTTGTGGATTGGATAGAATTAGGAAAGAAATTGTAGACGTATTTCTTTATTTATTTGTTCTTAGTCACGGAGATATAATTTTTACATTTTTCCTAATTCTAAATTCTATTTTTCATACAAAATACTACATACATTAATAAAAATGCAAAAAAATATAATAAATGTCATTTAGCTAGTATATATTACTAGAAAAACAATTTCAAGAAACTAAAAAAAAAGAATCCAATAAAAAACTTAAAAAATGCACTACAATTACAAGAATTTACTACTGTGGGCAAAAAATAGTAAGACTTTGTTCATAATTTTTAAATTCTTAATTTATTCTTCCAAATCTATTTCGTCCGCCTCAAAGTAATCCCCCCCTGGCCCCAATACACTTTTGCCAACGTTTCTTCCAGTTCTCGAAACAGTTGTTAAAGTCAATTTCAGAAATAGCCTTCAATGCGCGTAGCGATTCACGTTTAATGTCTTCAATTGACTCAAAACGGTTTTCCCGGAGCGGTCGTTTGAGTTTTTGCTGAATAGCCAGAAGTCACACGGAGCTAAATCAGGCGAATACTGTGGTTGCGGCGCGATATTGGTTGAAAATTTGGCGAAAAACTCACGAAGAATTAATGCAGTATGCGACGGTGCATTATCGTGGTGCAAAAACCAAGAGTTGTCGGCCCATAATTCTGGCCTCTTTTTACGAATAGCATTGCGCAAACGACGCATAACACTCAAATAGTATTCTTTGTTGACAGTTTGGCCGGTCGGAAGGAATTCGGAGTTCACCACACCTCGATAATCGAAGAAAACTGTCAACATAACCTTGATTTTTGACTTGCGTTGACGTGGTTTTTTGGGCTTCGGCTCACCTTTGATACGATATTCGGCTGATTGATCGTCTGTTTCCGGGTCATAAGCGTAGATCCAAGTCTCATCTCCAGTTATGATGCCTTTCATTTTGTCTTGATAGTCGGAAAGCATTGTTTCACAGACGTCAACGCGACGCTGTTTTTCGAAAAAATTGAGTGATTTTGGAACAAATCGTGCTTTCACTTTTCGCAGGCCCAAATGATCTTTCAAAATGGTTTTCACTGATCCTTCCGATATTTCAAAGATGCCAGTAAGGTCTCTGACTGTTAATCGTCGATTGTCAAGCACCAATTCCTTGATCTTATTGACGTGTTGGTCATCAGTTGATGTTGATGGCCGTCCTGGACGTGGTTCGTCATCAACGCGTTCTCGACCCTCTTTGAATAATTTGTACCAGTCAAAAACACTTGCTCGCGACAAACAATTATCACCGAAGGCCTTTTGCAACATTCTGAACGTTTCGGTACCAGAAATTTGATTCCGTACACAAAATTTAATGGAACTTCTTTGTTGAATAATTTCACTCATTGTAAAAATCGCCGAATGCACTTTTTGTACTTCAGAAAGACAAGCGTATACTAAACACTAATGATTATTTTGATGTGACATTTGGCACAGATGTCTCTGACAGCCATACCAACCTAGAAAAAAAATATTTCGACAAATGGGTTTTCGCGCGAAATTTAAATTAAAAAGTCTTACTATTTTTTGCCCACAGTAGTATATACACAAAACTTTAATGATAAAATTATTTTAGCAAAATTTAATTAAAGGGTAGGTAAGGTAAAATATAAAACTGAAGAATTTTTACGTTCATATGAAATGAATATATACAATACAATAAACAATATTTTGTATTTGTAATATAACTGAATCATTGTATTGTGTGAAATTGATATTTTTCTTTTGAAAACCACTGAAAATACTCAAAAATACACAAAAACTTGAAAGTATGCGTTACATACATATTTTTAATAATTTTCCAGTTTTTAACATGTAAGTGTAAGGAACATGGTTAAAAGTAGGAATATTTTTATGTTCAAAGTTCTGAAAAAAGTTTTTAACACATATCCATATGATTATTTAAAATAATTATGATACCGTACGCCAATGGTGCTGCTATCATTTGATGTGGTTATAAATACATTAAAACTATTTTTTAATTTTTAATATTAAAATAGGATTACTGGTTTTTGATATATTTGCCACTACTGGGCGGATATAGTTTACATAAAGTTTAAGTCCATATTTTATCAAAAGAAATTAATTACTAATTTAAATTTAATATATATGTATATATTACAAGAAAATTTCGAAAAAGGTAGTGCTCTTTCTAAAAAAAGTTGTATCACTTTTTCTTAATAAATAAATGATTTATTGTTTTTTCGATTTATATTATTTATTGTATAAATCATTCGTAATTAAAAGTATTTAAATAATATATATTCACATTTATCCAAGGAATTTATTTTTATTCCAAACACATGCTTTAGATAAATAATATAACAGAACTAAAAAGATAATGGGATCACACATTTCTACTTGTATTTATCAAACATGACTTGCATATGAAATATTTCTAATTTTAATAGTATTAACAGGATGAATTTCCAACGTCTGTATTTAAAATTATTGCTAAGGAAATATATACTTCTATTAAAACACTTGGAACTAGTTTTCCTAGTGTTTATTTTGTAAAAATATATTGTATTTATTAATAAATATTACATTTATTATAAATTTCATTGTTTTAAATTATTTTTTATTCTATTGAAGCTATGTTAATTTGTTATATTAAAAGTATTCGAAATGAAAAAGCCATTCTTAATATTTTTAAAATTGAATCGTTGTTTTCCTGTTTTTTTCTCTCTCGAACGTAATATTATAGGAAAGCATAGTACAACTTAAATCAAATAGTGCTTCAGAGTCTTAAATTCGTCTTTTCCCTTGTATTTTTATTGGATTAATAATTTAATTTAAGACTATATTGCAAGAGTTTGTAGTATAAAGAGTAACGTTCGCAAAAACAAATTACAATGTACATTTTCTTATTTTTAGGAGTAATTAATAAAGATTTTATGATATGCTTTATTAACGTATTTTAAGGGCAATTAAATATTTTTTTAATATCAATTTTTAGTTTCTATACAGCTTTATTTATTTGGTTAAACTAAATATGTCATATATAATCATTAGTACAACTTCATTAAACGGTAGGACTAGAAAAGTCACGAGCATGCGCAAAAAATTACTACTTTAGTTGAAGCATGTGGTAATAGTATACAGATGTCACTTTGACTTACTTCAGTTACTTCTGTTTTCAATTAACAGAAATTAGGTTATGAAATTTACATAGTTAGTTTTATTGTTATTTGTTGAATTCGAATATTAAACAACGTATTCTAATTCATCGAAATGGACCAAAAACCTAAAATATTTAATTTAAAAAACTTTTTATCGGAAACGGGTCGTTTATCGTCATTATCTGTGAAAAGGGACTTGAGTCTAGGGGGCAACAAACAAAAAAGGTTTACAAACCTAATTTGAATGTTGTACGCAACAAAAATAAGGCAAAAGTGTAATTGTGTAAATATTTTTTCTATATCTTTATATTAATAATAATATATTTTAGTGCTATAAGTAACAAAGTTCAGCAGTATCAAAATAAGAGAAACTCAAGATCATTACCAAACAAGAATCATCAATACATACAGTCTGCTGGTGTTTTCTCTGAAGGAGCAGGGGAATTAAGGCGACCTAAAATATATTCAGATAGATATTTGAATTATGGAGAAAGGGATCAAACGACAGCGGCAATGCCCAAAATTATTAAAGCAAAATGGGAGGTGAGATTTTACTATTATTATTTTATAAAATCAATAAAAATAAGTTGTAGGTAGACGTAAAAGAAGAGAGAGGTGTAGTTGATGACTTATTAGCTGATGATGAGGATGATAGTTCATCCGAGACTGAAGAAGATTATAGTCCAGTAATTCTGCCGTTAAAAAATAATAAAGGTATAGCACATTTTTTTTTTGTTTGTTCAATTTAAAATGACATATTTTAGTTGGTTTCTTGAAAACTTATCAGGTCAAAAAAGAAGATCCGGATAAAAAAGAAATTAAAGAAGAAATGCCTTCATCCTTAGATATCGTAAATGGTAATTTTTGTATAAGAGTTGATAATTAACGTTTCTTTTATCATTTTATTTATTTTTCAGGATCTGTAAATAATATATTAAATTATGATATACCATTATCATTTCAAGACAACAAATTTTATGATGACGATCATCCTTGTATATCTTTATTTAGGGTTAATTAAAAATTTAGGTTTTTCGTAATTCTATAGTGATTAAACATATTGAGTGTTTTAGATGCCAGATTCACTGCCAGGAAAAGGATTTGCCGAAGATTCAGATCAAATTATAGATTTTGATTTAAGCCAAATGACTGAAGGAAAAATTGGGAAAATATCGGCAAGAAAATCTGGAAGAGTCGAAATGCAAATAGGAAACATGAAGTATGTTGTCGATTCTATAGAAACCAATCCTTTCAAGGAAGTATGTTATTGATTTTTTTTCCTTTAAATTTGTTCTACTAATGATGTCTTTTGAACAGGATTTAATGTACGTACCAGAAAATTTAAAATCATCAGCCTATGGACCGGACATGGTAAATTTGGGAAATGTTGATGAAAAATACATTATGTCACCAAGTTGGAAAAATTTATTTGAGTTACGAAACGTAAAGAAGAAATAACAGTACCTGCATTTAATTTTGTGTATGAAATGCATTCGTATGAATAGTGAACAGGTTAAGAACTTTTCTTTTTCGTTTAAGGAATTTATTAATATGTTACATATTGTGGAAATAATTGTATCTTTCAAAGCAACTTAAATTGTGTGAAATAATAATTATAACATAATTATTAAATGATTTTGGGACTGTAAATGACAATAAGCCTTCAGTAATACACAATCAATAGAAATAATTAGCGTGATTATCAAGTAAAATAATTTGAAAGGGTACTAACATCCATGTTTTACATTACGTTTTGCTGTTGTTCGAAGATAACTTTATTTGTTTGATATTTATTTATTGCAAATATTTTAATAAATTGATATTTACCAAATATTGTTTCCTTTAATATTGGTGTAATTGGAAATAAAGATATTATAAACATTGTCAAATTATTCCTTATTTTTTTTGTATGTATAAATTGTAAATTAAAAATAATTGAAATTCTATTTGAGATATTTTCTCAAAATCACATTCTAAATGTGATTCAAGCTTTCATCGAGAAAAGATTGTAAAGCTCTCAAAGATGAGAAAAATACCATGGCCAAAATTATCTACGCAAAATATTTTAATTTTAATACATCAAACGCAATTTTTAATCAGAAAAAGTTCAGTATTGTGAATAAATCTAGTGATACCTGTTATTACATTTTAAAAGCCTTTTATATATATATATATTTAATATAGGGAGGTAATATATGAAAATAGAGCATATTTAAATTTTAATAATTCAGAAGTACCATGAATTCCAAGAATAACATTAATATTTGAGTAAGCAACAGTGTATATTCATTTATGTTGGCGATACTGCTAAGAATTGTCTAACATATTTATCTGCCATAACAAATAATAGATGTGGAAGCGTGGAATTACAATTAATCCAAGGTGTTGTATAGAAAATGAGGTAAAAAGGGAAAGTTACATTTATCAAAATATATATTTCAGTTTAGATGATGTCCCTCGACCACAGATTACGCTGTAACTATTCTTATCTCTATCTCTCTTAGAACATATATCCTGCTTCTCGATAATATATGGTCTGCGCTTGTCTCATGAGATTTCGCCCGAACTTAGATAACTCTGTAGATTACTATTTTCCTTCTGTATATCTGTCTTGTGTTTTGCATTATATGATTGGTTATGGAATAACAAGTTAAGTAAATTATTTTTATAACAATTTAACAGAAAAAAAAATAGTAAAAATGCTAGAACCAGCGCTAATAACAAATAAAAAATTGAATCGAGAAACTGAACGTAAGTTTTATGTAAACAATGATTATAACCTACACGATAAAAAATTATATTTTAAGGGTTTCTTGGTCATCATCAGTTACAAAAGTACAGCAATTTCCTAGAATCATATAATAAAAAAATTAATAAATTTAAAAACAAGATGAAGAATAATTCAAATGTGAAAATGAAACCTATTTCAATTGATGTAAGTAAATGTAAATAAGAAACAGAAAAAAATATATGTTACTCTTTCCAGTGTAAAGCTGTTGAAGATATTAGCTTACTGCAATTAATACATTCTGATAATAAATTGTTAACACGTATCCTTATCAGTTTAGCATCCATATGTAACGAAATATCTTTGCTAGTGAATGAAGCCAATGATTACTATAATATTCTTGTTTTTTATGAAGAAGGTAGCAAACGATATGTGTGTAATAAATTTTCATGCTGTGATAATTATTTTAGAACATGGAAAAGGTATTGAAAATTTAGAAAAAATCAGTAAACTATTGGAAATTTTACAAAAAGTTAGTTTTTTGATACAAAGATCTCAACAAGTCACTATATTATTACTGAAGCAGCTTTGTGCATTATTAGGAAAGGAATTTTATTCGGCAACTTCTGCATGTTGTTTTCCGGTAAGTAATACATTTTACAATATAATTTTCTTGTAAGCATTGTTGAGATATTGTATTTCAAAGAGAGAGATGTAATAATAAGATTTTATTACTAAAAAAAATTGCAATAGGAAAGTAAAAAAAGCAAGTTCATATTATGACAAAGTTTATTAGGTGTCTTTTTACATATTTACAAAAAAGTTACACCAAAAATTATTCTATTAAAAGATCAGTGTAAACATTGTTCACTAAATTTAAAATAAAGCAGGCTGCAACAAAGTATTCTTATTATTTGCTGTAATATAATTATCAGTTCTTAGATGCTTCAGTAAAGCTGTCATAGTTTTAATTCTCAAGCATCATTAACTGTTTTATTTATGAAATATTTCATTATTCTACCTGAATTTTTTAAGAATTAGCAATAAAGAAGAGTCGATAAAAATATTTTTATTTAATACAATGTATTATACCATAACTAACATCCATTGTGTATATTTGATGATAAGGCTTGTTACCAAAATAGACTAAATCATTGCCAATATTCTAAATTTGGGCTATTATGGATGCTTTCCTCCCATAATCTTATTAATGAAGCTATTAATTCTTATTTAAATATGTGTCTTAAAAAGATAAAAACACATCTACTTTTTACAAATTTCTCCTAAATGAAATGAATCTTAAATCATGTATTACTTAAATTATATTCAGGTGATTAAGAAAGTTTATACAAGGACACTGTGCTGTGATTAATACAAACTACATTGTACATAATGAAGATGTAAGGAAATTTATATTGTTCTCTAATATAGGTCAGTATTAAAAAAATGTTTTTTTCGTGTGTTATGTATCGTACTGTATATGTCTGTCTAGCTGTATATAAATTATAAATAAAGGGATCACTTATAAGTGTTTTTAATGAAAAAGAAATAAAAAAGTACGTTACATGTCCCCTGATAAAATCCAACAATATATTTTAAGCATCATACATTTACGATTCGAAATAAGAAGTTAGAAAGGCTAGAAATATGTATGTACATATTGGGTTGGCAACTAAGTACTTTCGGTTTTGTAGTATAAAATAAAACACTTTTTTTTTTAAACAAAGAATATTTTTTAATCAATTATATATTTTCCATTTTGCTCAATGACTTTTTGCCATCTTTCTTTCAGCTGCATGATTCCGCGCTCATAAAATTTCTGGTACCTGTCAGCAAAAAACTGAACCAGGTGCGAGTGAAGGTCATCGTCATTTGTGAAAGTTTTACCATTCAAAGAATTCTGCAAACTTCGAAATAAATGGTAATCAGATGGTGCTAGTTCATGGCTGTATGGGGGATGTGGCATCACTTCCCGCCAAGCTCCAATAGTTTCCCACGTGTTGCCAAAGATGTGTGAGGCTTTGCATTATCTTCGTGGAAAACTACACCTTTCCGATTGGACAATTCTGGCCGTTTTTCTTTGATTGCTTCATCCAGTTTTATTAATTGTTGACAGTAAACATCAGAATTGATCGTTTGGTTCCTTGGAAGCAGCTCAAAAAACACATCACCTTTGTAATCCCACCAAACTGACAGCATGACCTTTTTTGGATGCAATTCAGCTTTCGATGTGGTTTGAGCTGGTTTATTGTGTTTGGTCCATGATCGTTTTCGAACTATGTTACTGTACAGGACCCATTTTTCATCACCAGTGATGATTCATTTTAAGAAAGGGTCGGTTTCATTTAGTCTAAGGTGCATATCGCAAAAGTTGCTTCTTTGTGTTAAATGAATTTCTTTCAATTCGTGAGGTACCCAAATATCAAGCTTCTTAACTAGCCCAAGGCATTTTAAATGTTTTTCAATTGTTGTGTGCGATACCTGTAGCTTCTCCGCAACCTCTCGAATAGTTATATGACGATCCTCTTCAATTATGACTTTGATTTGGTCATCATCAACTTCAGTAGGCCGACCAGAACATTGCTCATCTTTGAGGGAAAAATCTCCAGAACGGAATTTTTTATACCAATTCTGACACGTGCGCTCTGTTAAGTAATTAGCACCATAAACTTCACATATCTTTTTGTGAGCCGCAGCAGCTTTCTTTCCTTTACGGAAATAAAATAGTAAAATATGTCGAAAATGTTCGTTTCTGCACTCCATTTAAAATTAACCCACAACTAATAGCTTTAAAAAAAATCACGCACTATTTGCTTCTGAAGTTACGTCAATGTGACTAGTATCACGCGACAAACGGTAAAGTACAGCACTAACATACGTTATACAAAAAATAAAGCAACGCTCTCTATCAGTAAAAACCGAAAGTACTTAGTTGCCAACCCAATAGAACATTATTAATTTTTTATTGACTATTCCCTGTATATTGATATCGTATAAATTTACGGCGGGAATTTTAAATTTCAAATTGTAAGATTTAACTGATATAACTTCATAGCGTCAAAGTACTTTTAAGAATCTCTTTAAATGTATTGTAAAAGTTTTTTATTTAAATTAATAATTAAATAAGAAACAATTTTTAAAACACTTTTTAAAGGTAAATTATTTTTCAAACAAATTAAATTCGTTTCCTATAAAAAACTTTGCGCTTGTAACGGCTTGTTATCGCGTTGTATGCTATATTATATTATTATTTACATTCTTCATAATATCAATTCAATGGAAAAGACTCATCCATTTGTTTCGACTCCCTTCTCACCTGCGTAGATTAAATAATATAATAATAAGTTAAGTTGTTCGTTGAACATTCGTCCTAGCATATCGACAAGTGAAAGAGTTTTAATAAAGTTAAAGTGCAATATGAATAGCCGCGGTTCATTTGGGTCCTATCTCACTTCTTCTGTGAGCTCTTCGGCATTGAACGAGGATGATGTTTTAAGCAGTTCAGAATTCGTGAAGATTAACAGTTGTGATTTGAAAATTACCAACAACTCAAGAAAAGATGGAAATCGAAAAAACGTTTCCAAGAACAAGACCAATCGGGAAAAATTCACTAACGCCAATAAGAAGTTCCAAACTTCGTTAAACTTCCAAGAGTATATTCACCAATCACGTCACGCCGATAAGAAGAATGCTGACTTCAACAACTTCAACATCATTCACAATCTTTTGACTTGGTGCAGAAGAAGGAAAGTACGGGACTCATACATGCACGCAAGTACCTGGACCATCTGAAATACCTTTTTTTGTATTTTTTAACTCAATGTATTATACTTTTCACAATATTTTAATGTCATTCAATACATTTTAATTGTATCTTTTGAATTAATAAATCTTATATTCGAAACGTATTTTCTATACGCTTATTTTATTCCCCAATATATAGAGCTAGTCCCCAGGAAAAGTAAATATAAAAATATTTTAAAACAAAATTAAGAAAAATTAAATACGGACCTTTGAATTAGCCTCCTGCATAGGACAATATATAAAGTTACAAGTAGAGTGGTAGTAGATTTGAATTTTGCGCCTCAAACGCTATTTCCACAAATGATTAATAGATGGCGCGATTTTGAAAATAACTTGGAACAGTTACTATAACTTAAACATATTAAGACACGTATTTGCATTATAATTTAATTATTTAAAAAATGATAATTCAATATTCTAACACTTAAAATTATATCGAAATAAAATAGATCGGTCGGTATAGTAGATATGTGTTATGAACGTTAATTTTCTATTTTACCACCAGACTGCGTACATAGTATATGATACATGCTGTAGATATTTTCGATGGGTCACATTAATTGTTTATAAGAAATTATCACTATTAAAACTCATTCCTATATATCAAAATATAAACTTTGATAAATGGGAATCGCTTTTCTTTCTAGGAAAATTAGAAACCAAAGAACCGATTTTTATTTTGTATATATTTTTTTTATGTTGGTACAAAACAGCAAAAGTGGCATAAAATTTACACAACTAGAAAACGAAAAATAGTTTCTTCGAATTATGTAAATTTACACAAAAGCTGACATACAGTGCGATCAAATATGACGAAATCGTTGGTACACCTGAAATATGAATCAACTTCACATCTATTTGAATTAGTCAGTGGCGTTACTTGTGGTTGTCATAAATTGTGTATTATAATTCAAATTTATGCTAAATTTATCTATTAATTATAATTGATTTTTATTTATATTTAGTAAAATGCGAAATATGTATTTATGGAGTCTGATTTGCTGTTTTATCAATTATATATAAATTGTATTTACTTTTCGCCATTTTTACCAAATTCAATAATTCTGCTCGGACAATATCGTCTTTATACTGTACGAGGGAGCGTTTTTATATTCGCGGAATGGGGGACAAGGGGTGGAAATAAAAAAACCAAATTATTTTTCTTTTTCAATATATTCACCTGCAAGACGGATACATTTTTCACATCTTTCAATTAATTTATTTATACCCTCATAAAAAAATCATTTCTCTTTATCTGCAAAATACGCCGAAACTGCCTCCTTGACTTCATCATCGGCAGTAAATTTTTTACCCCGCAGCTCTTTTTTCATTTTCGGAAACAGGTAATAATCACTCGGGGCCAGGTCTGGGCTGTAGGGTGGGTGATTCACAATTTCGCAGCCCACCTTATGCAGGGCAGCTAACGCAACGCGGCTCTTGTGGACGGGCGCGTTGTCGTGCAAAAGCAGAACACCTTTTGTCAATTTTCCCGTCTTTTCTCTTTAATGACTTCTTTTAGTCGCTCTAATATTGAAGCGTAATATTCTCCGGTTATAGAAACACCTTTATCTTTATAATCAATCAACAATATTCCTTCCGAGTCCCAAAATACCGTTGCCATGAGTTTCCCAGCTGATTGTGACACTTTAAATTTCTTGGGAGGTGATGTGCCCTTTTTATGCCACTGCATGGAGTCTTGTTTGGACTCAGGTTCATAATGATGAACCCAAGTTTCGTCTCCAGTAACAATTCCACTCAATACACCATCCTTGTCTTCATTACAGAGGTCCAAAAATGCACGCGAACACTCTACGCGCTGTTGTTTTTGCGGCGGCGTGAGCATTCTCGGCACCCATCTTGCGCTGACCTTAGACATGCCGAGATGATCGTGTAGGATTTTAAAAATTGTTGTATCGGATACTCCAACCATTTCTGCGAGTTGTTTCTTCTTTAGTCGAGCATCTTCGAGTACAATTTGTTCAACTTTTTGGATAAGTGCTGGCGTGGTCACCTCAATGCTCGTGCCCGGCCTCGGGCCCTCTTCAAGGGATTCCCTTCCTTGTTTAAATAAACTATGCCACTTGTACACCATGGTTTTTCCTGGACAAGAGTCGCCGTAAACCAATGACATCTCATTCATTATGGTCGCGACTGATTTTCCTTGCCTGGTAAGGAACTTTATAACGGCACGATATTCGATTTTTTCCATATTTCACTTTTCACTTCTGATTATGTT